>BCLH01000002.1:711136-736623 GCA_001602315.1 Zoysia pacifica | reverse complement strand
GAAGCGGCGCGGCTAGTGCCAAAATGTTCAGCGCGACGCGAGGATTATGGAGAGGGGGGGGGTCAACGAGGTGGTGGCCTCACTTCAGGATGCCGACAGCGAGCAGGCGGTCGGGCACGGCTTCGGCGGCGAGCTGGGTGTGGCGAGGTTGACGAGAACCAACTTGAAAAGCTCCTACAGCTTCGCCGAGGCGAGAGGGAGACCGGCATGCATCTTGTTGACGTCAGAAAGGGCTGCAGAGGGGAGCTCGTCGGCTAGGGGTGGCGGTCCAGGCGGCCGCCAACGTGAGACTCCGAAATCCCTGCCCAAATGTCCACGAAAATGAGCTACTGAATGCTCCAAAGGATTCTTACGTACTGAACCACTTGGGAAGGAAAAAGGATTCAAGGATCGTCACCTGCAGCGACCGGATTCCAAGGAGGCCGACCAACTGCATCCGAAGAACTCGAGATTGGGGTAATTCGAAATCCAGCCAAAATCACGCGAGGTGAGGCGAGATGAGGTCCTGTGAGTCTTTAGGGAGGGAGGGCGCAGCTTCTCGTTGAGGGTCTAGGGCCGGAGGTGGCTCAGGCGCGGGAGCTCGAGCTCGGCGATGGGGCGGCTATGGCAGTGACAAGGAATGAGAGAGGGATGAGTTCGGTCGGGGAGGGGTACTACTCACGCGCATTCATTCGGGAGGGCACGTCGCCGGTGTCGTGGTGCTCATGCAAGGGAGGCCGCTTGGAGTTGGGCACTTGTACGGGTGTGCTGTCGACTGGAGGAAGGAGGATGGATGAAGAAGCCGCTGACAGGTTGGTCCCACCTGTCGGTGACTCAGTCGAGCTTAACATTTAAGCATTTTGGGGACTGAAAAGGGAAAAGCAACCAAATTTAGATTAGATCGAAATAGGGCAGAATAGTTATCCAACATGTGCTCTATGACATAAGTTGTACGCACACATTTTTGCCAAGGTACGCGGAAGATATGGAATTTCGAAAGTGATTAACTGATAAGGAAATTTCTGATTTGCTGATTTTCTGCGCTGCTTGCTTGTTTTGCTTCGAAATCAGTACTTCTTGAGATCCAAAATTTTTGAAGCTTTGTAGAAAGCTAGAAATTTTTGAGAGGAATAACTTTTATTTTGGGGCCAAGTTCAAAATCGAAATGCATTTTATTCTATAAAATTTTGAAAACAAGAAATTATTTTAAGAAATAATTCATTTGGGCCTCTAAACTTTAAATAAACTTTTTATAAAATTTCTAAAATTCAAGTCTTTGCAATACCTTTCAGAATATAATTTTATTTCATAACATTTCTTTGAAAATTTTTAAACTCGCATTTAAAATTTGAACCTTCTTTTGAACTCGAAAATTTGTTTGAATTGTTTTTAGAGCTCGGTTTTGAAATTTTGAAATCAAAGAACTTGCTCCTTTGCTTTGAAAAATGTGAGATGTCACACCCCACGGTCCATTTACCATTTTCTAAAAATTTATATTAAAAATATTTGTAATTTGACCTATTTATATTTAAAATTTATGATTTTTATCATTACATAATTAAATTTTTACTAATTTCTTGGAAAATATAATAAAAATAATATTTATTTTGCTTGCTCCGGCCTGGCACGGCCCGACGGGCTGGACCCGTGAAAAATCAGTCGGCCCGAGCCCACCCGTGCCAGCCCAGCCCGGCCCGTTGGCCAGTTCTACGTTCACCCCCGAAGCGGCCCCTGCCTCCGTTTCCCACACGGCCCCACCAGCCGCCCCGCACCGCGCCGCGCGGCGCCCTGCCTGGCCTCCCGCCCCGCCTCACCCCCACCCCCACCGCCCCGCGCCGGCCGCGTCCATCCACATCCATCCCCCAGCAACTTGCGTCAATCCAAGGCCCAAGCGTTCCTCCAACTTCGGAGCCTAGAGCGGCGGCGGCTACGGTTCAGTGACGAGCTTGACAACGACGACGCACACATCGGCTACGGTCATCAACACACCCACCGGACAACGAAGTGAAGACATGGAGCAGACAGGGGAGACACGCCGCAGAGGCGGGCGGTGTTCTCGCAAGGTCTCTCAGCCTACACCCTCATCTCCACCTCTGACCGCCGACGTCGACATTGATCTCACTCATTCTAGTTGAAGAACCGCAGGAGGAATATTATGAGGAGGAGGAGGAGTATGAGGAGGAGGAGGATGAATTCGAGTTCGACAACGCTGAGGAGGCGATGCAGTGCGTCGCAATGGCGGAACGGAGCGCCGCTGCATGCCCAAACAACTACGAGGCACTCGCGGCGCGCAAGCGCAAGTCCCTCGCCGAGGAGCAGCCACAGAGGTACCAAATGTTTCTCACCTTGCTGTTTCCGCTACATTATCAATCAGCAGTCAATACCTCGCCAGTTACACCTGCTGTCAAGTAAACTTTAGGTAATAGGTTCCACCTTCGCTTGCCTCAGTGAATGTCTATGCATGCAAAATACTCCAACCGTCCCAATTTATAAGTCGTTTTGGGTCTAGACACAGGAATAAGGATACATGAATAAGGATAGTGGAAAAGATTAGATGTACTAAAATCGAGGAGAAAAGAGATAGAGATAGAGAAGTATTGGGAAGAGAGAAAGCGTATCGGAAAGCAAGAATGCCTTATAATTGGGGAGACCTGGAATGCTTTAGAATGACTTGTAATCTGGGATGGAGGGAGTAATACCTTTTTGATTACTTCATTGAGTAGCATGCTGCAATTTGTTTTTTGTTTTGGTAAGCTGATACCTATCTAGATTAGTTTCTCTTATGCAACTGTTCCCTATGCTTCAGTAATCCAATCTTCATGTGTAACCTTCCTGATGCCACATGATGTTGCTGGAAATGTGCGTGCTGTTCGTAGTTCCTGTTGTTAGGAGTATGAATTATATTCATGATAGATGGGTTGAGTACAATGAGGGCCTAGGAGTACATATATATAGCCTAGAGAAGGGAAAACCCTAGACTACGTAATGCCCTTAGACCATGATACCCTTCACACCGCCCTCAAATGCAAGACGTATGGAATAACTTACATTTGCAGGAGAACACTAAGGCCCTGTTTGTCACTGTTCAAACTTGTTAAAAAAGCATCTGATTTGAACAACTGGTCAGAAGTTGCTGAAAAATAACCTGTTTTTTAGTTCATTCTAAGAAGCTGCTAAACTAATAAGCTATGAAATAAGTTTTCTTTTTAGCATAGCTTTTGCTTATTTTTATGAATAAGCTGCGCCACAGGGCCTAAGTACCCATGAAACTAAGCAAAAAAAAAAAAACTTAGCTACACTTATTACATCTAAATTCTATTCTTAAAAGTCCATGGAGTAGAGCCTTGAAATTCCATCGAGTAAAGCCGCGGCGGTGGTACGAACTTAGCGATGGATGCTGGACATGGCAGCGGGTGCTGGACACCGCTTAGCGTGTGCGTACCCACCAAATTGAAGCGGTGACCTTCCACTAAGCGATTTAGTGCGCCTAAGCGAGCGCCTTTTACTGCTTCTTTTTTCGCGGAAATTGGAATGCTACAAAGAAGACCACGATGACAAAAAGAATGCACAAGATCATATAGCGGAAGCCGTCAAGCAAAGACAACAAGAAATGTTACAAGAAGATCTAGATGGTTGAATGAAACCAAAATTGACAGTGAAATTAACCAAACAAAGTCAAATTTGGGTAATTCAAGGATAGTGGCTTATGGACAAGATTATGTGGACTCTCATGGCATAGAATAAACCAGAGGAAAAAAGGTTTTGGATGTGCACACTGCGGAAGAAAAAATTCTAGCGCTAGACTTAAGGAGAAGCTAGCAGCAAGAACACATGCTGAATTGATCTAAGGAAGTAAAAGACAAGCAATTTATTATACTGCATGTAGATGTCCACTGCATTCAATATCATGATGAAAAGAGAACATTAAGATCCCGGTATATCGGGGGATGCAGAGGGCAGGCAACCAGTTGTGGTGAATCCAGTAGTGGTCCTGCCGCCCACTACAGAAGCCTAACATGACAGATAAGGTTGAGCTTAGCCTTGATTAGCAGCATGTAGGCAGAGCGGTTGCAGCCTCCTTCTACATTAGAATGCTAGTCCTTAATAGCGCATGGCAGTGAGGTGAATGAAGCTAGGTGGAGGCGGCGCCAGAGCCGTATAGAGCATGTGTAGGGAGGAGGCAGGCATGGGGTAGGGTAGAGGCGGGCCGGAGCTGAGTAGAGCAGGCACGGGAAAACCGTGCGGAGCTCAATCCAAGTGAAGCTGACGGGATGGGCAGATCTAGGGGTGGCACTGCAAGACCTGGTGCCAGACCACGCGAATCCGAATACGATGGCGACGGGGGATGTCCCTGGGAGGGGCCATAGTTAGGGTAGATTTAGTCGAGGGAACCAGCCAACGGCGAGGAGAGACTAGTGATGGGGAGTATAGCCAATGGATGGGATCCCTTTCGTGGTGGCTTCGACAATTTGACACTGTGTAGATGACATATGGGCGTCCGGGTCCTTAGTATTGGTGAAGAAAATTCACTGTACTAAGCTATCGCTACAGTAAAAATGAGAGGAGAGGCACGACGACATGAATCTACACTGTAGCAAGTACTGTTTGCTTGCGCTGTTCATCAGAGATATTGTTCATGATGCACTGTAGCATCATGTCTGGGCCATTGTTTTTAGATCGAATGGTTAAAAAAGGGGTCCAAATTCTTGCTATAGTCCCCCCCCCCCCCTCAAAATTTTTTCCCCAATTCAGGGGACCTGTTCTGACATATGGGACCGGCCGAATGAATGAAATGTGGGTTGAGTATCAAATTGCTGAAGCCTAATTATTGGAGTCCTGAAAAATGAAATCCCTCGGCATGGACCGAGCGCATGGGGAGAAGAGCCGTAGTGGCAGGGAGGAACCATGACAGGGAAGAGCAACTCCTGGTGGCTGCGTGGAACCCATCGGGATTGGTCAAACAAAATCTAGCCCTTATACTTATATGCTAGAGAAAGGAATCCTGAACTACAGAGTACAATAATGCACCGGGACCATAATACCCTTAACACCTATTTCATGCACCGTATGCAGGGATGAAAAATGGTACGGGAAAATCCCGTCCCGTCCCG
This sequence comes from Zoysia pacifica, assembly GCA_001602315.1. Taxonomy (NCBI): domain Eukaryota; kingdom Viridiplantae; phylum Streptophyta; class Magnoliopsida; order Poales; family Poaceae; genus Zoysia; species Zoysia pacifica. Next base: position 731,533 of record BCLH01000002.1, on the reverse strand, counting down.
GCATCATTTTCAGTTTTTAACCGCTCGTTTTCGAATTTTAGGAAAAATTGGGGAAAAATAGAAAACAGGACGGGATACGGGAATAAGCTTCAAAAACGGTATCAAAAACGGTTTAGGTCTCAACCCGACCATATTCACAGGATCCTGTTCTGAATCAGGATATTTCATACCCTTTTTCGTCATACGAGACTCAATCGAGATGGAAGGAAGAAGTTACCAGATCTTGGGCCGGCACCCTGCCTCCGCACGAGCCGCGCCCATGGGCAACCTGCAATTGGCAGCGGCAGTTCGCATGGCCTGCCTGGCTGCCTGCAGCCACATCACAGCGTCAGGCGCACAACCACCGCCATCTGTGTCGCTGAGCCGCACGCATAGGCACCGCCCTCCATGCCACCGAGCCGCGCCTGCAGCTATGGCCAACCGCATGGCCGCACCGTGCCCCTGCCATCTGCGGGAGTGACTGCAGCAGGTCTGGCCCCCATCGGGGAAAGTACATGAAGATTTCAATGGAGACTGGAAGGTGGAAGATGACCGGCAGCCCATGGGTCTCTTCTATTCCTTATATCGATGCTTAGGGCCCATTCTGGTTGCAAGCTAAGGCCCAGGTGCAATGGAGACTGAAGGTAGTGAGACAGAAGAAACAATAACACATAGAAATATAAGAAACAAACACCACCATGTGCGCAATTAAATATATTTCTCTCTCGAAATTGGTTTTATAAGCGTGATGTTTCCGATTTAAATTACCGGTTTCCGACCGTTATCGAATTATTCTGTTTTTCGAGTTCCCGAAAATTTCCCGCTCGTTTTCGTTACCGCCTTTTCCCGTTTTCGTTTTTGTCCGGTAAAATAAATATGAAAATGGAAACGGGACAGGTGTTTTCCTGACCGTTTCCGTCCGTTTTCATCCCTAACTGTATGATCCATCTTGTTTCATTCAACTCTATTGCATTAGATACATGTGACAACTCTGAACTCTCCATCATCTTCCAGGGATGAGAGTTCCAAGCGGCAAAAGCAACATGATCTTTCAGAAGCAGAAGCTGCAACTATGTTTGACCAACTGATGGAAGGCTTTGGTCTTCGGCGCAAAAGAAGGTCGAAAGATGTATGTCACTTCATTCCTTATGTTCTTTCTGACAATTCTGTGTGAATAGTTCCTTTGTTGTATTGATTGTATTGACATATTTAAAGAGCAATGCTCTCATGGAGTTCACTTTAGAATTCCACGGTTCATGTGATCATTGTTCATGGTTTTTGATTCGACTAGTGCTTTGTTTGAGGATGCAATGTCAATTTTTTCTTCATTGCAGAAACTGTGTTTGATTTAGCAGAGAACACACTTATTTTGTATGTTATTAAAAGATCCTGTACATTTGTTTTAGTCTATTTTCTTTCAAGAAACGATGTTTGATAACATTAAAAGTTTTTAAATTTTCTCCTATTTTTTTTTTATTTTCATAAGGTCAGGAAAAGGGGAAGAAGAAAAGGAACAAAGAATAAGTGCAGTCCTGAAGTTACTAAAAAGCTGGGCGATGCTACTCTGCTTTTTACTGAAAGCAAATTTAAGGAGGTTAGTCTCTAGCTTGCTTCTGATAAAAAATGTTGGTTTCCTGTTACTTGCGCAATCTATATTGTTGTCAATTTATTCATTGTGTTATGTTTAGGACATTCATGTTAGCTGTCCTATTCAATGCTTGTATTTCTACTGGAAAGATCAGGGCTTTTACTTGCATGCTTTTCTAGCCAGTATAGTGACCTTTTTTTTTTCCCCTCAAATAAGCCATAGAGTAGATGAGGCATTAATGTTCATCTTTTTTGGGTGACGTTGATAACTGCTAAATGGTGAATTTTAGAAAGATTTATACTCCCTCCATTTTAAAATTGTTGTCGCCAGTTAGTTCAATTTGAACTAACTGCCGCCGATAATTTAGAACAGAAGGAGCATGATAGGTGCGTAGGAGAGGTGACATCATATCCACCCAATATAACCTTAAATTCTTAGATAGAAACTTCTGAGTGTCAGTAATAATGTTTTTTATTCTACAAGACTGATGACCACAACCAGCACATGCCACTGCCTTGGAGTCATTTGGCTCCTTACACTGGCTTAAAAAAATTCAGTTAATGCTGCTGCCTTAATAGTTTGTCAGCTTAGAGCAATGCCAAAGTCCGAGGCAACCCAGATAACAGGTTGAAATGTGCTGGAGCTCGGCCTAAGGAGCTGGTAGTCAGCCTGCTGCTTGCGGTTGATGGTCATGCTGAGGCTTGCAATTAGGATAGCTACTGCTGCAAGACCAAATTGACTTATCTGTCTAGTGCCACCCGTGTCCTACACACCTTTCTCACTGCTGCAACGGATGGAATATCGGTTCTCAAGCTGTCATGTTCATTCTGTTGATGTGCATCATGCTTTCACAAGTTAAATTTTCATCTATTTGACTTTGTTGATTCAAACAGATGCATATCACTGTATTCCAGATTTTAGGATAATGTAAATGCTCTATTCAGTGATGTCAGAATTTATCTGATAGAATTTGTACTGGTGTCATATTTTACAGGCAATTCCTATTCTGCATGAGATCGTGCGAATTGCACCAAATTTACCAAATTCGTATTATTTACTTGGTAGCATTTATGATGAGACTGGTGAACTAGATAAAGCCATAAACTTCTTGATGCTTGCTGCATATGTCTCTCCAAAGGATGCATCTCTATGGAAGAAACTTGTTGGTTTGGCAAGGTGAGTTGCTTCATACTAATTTCTTTTGCTGGTTTTACTTGATTTCTGCTATTGGTTAATGGTATATCTGATAGTTTTCTACATAGAAGCGGTGTAAAAAGATTTCACAGTTGATCACTCTTTCCAGAATTCTGAATGCGATAAGCATCAATTTGATATAAGTTCATTCATATACAAATGCTTAGGTCATACTCCCTACATCATAGAGTAACTTTACGTTTGGGTTTGGTCAATTTTGATATTTTAAAAATATATATATTATGAAAATGTTTCTTATGAAGGATCTAATACAAGTCTCATGTTGTTAAATTTAATCAAATTTGTAAAAAAATCATTGGTCAAAGATTAGTTTGACCAAACCCATACATAAACTTATTTCTGGATGGAGGAAGAATATACTATACTATCACAATGCTTGTTTGGTAAGAAACAGCCAAAGAATATCCTTTTCCTTCCAAAATTTAGTTTTCCATTGATGGAAAGACAGAACGAATCTTTATAGGATATTTGTTTTGTTTGTATTGTGTTGGTCCTCATAGCAGGATTGAGGCTGTTAATTGCTTTGAATTCCAAGTACAAACTTGAGTGTACCTGTTAATAGTGTACCATTTTTGTGTATATCAAATATATTCCTCGCCAATGCGAGATGTTACAATGTTTTAATCTGATATAATTAGTCGTCTTTTCCTGGACAGAAGGAATGCAGTGTTCTAAGTTAAAATAGAGAGAGTGACCTTGCTGATTGTTTATATAGGAAAAAAGAGGATGCACCTCTGGCAAGGTACTGCATTTTAAAAGCAATGAGAGCAGATCCAGAAGATACAGGACTGAAGTATGTCTGTGCTGATATTTATCGTAAACTCCATGACTATCAGAAAGCTGCAATGATATATGAGCAGATAGTCAAAGCTGATCATGCCAATGATTTTGTTCGGAAAGTAGCAGCACAGGTATATTTCATGTGATTATCTGTTGTGACTATAACATGAAACTCTAGAATTCATATCTATTTCATTGCAACATCAGTGACGCTTGCACGTTTTGCTGAGCCTTTAACGCCATGTGTAGCACACTGCACAAATTGGTAACCAGGGTGCTTTTTCTCGATGTAATTTACTGTAGTACCAGCTTATTTTTTATCGGTCAATGTTTTGTTCATGAGCACATTACAAGCTTTCCAGAGCCAATATTCTAATCCATTGACCTGATTTTAGATTGGTATTGCTATTAATACTGTGTATTGTTCTTCCGTGTAGCTTGCTTGCATTATAATTTTGTTCTGGACCATGCATGTGGGTTTAGCACTGGGCTTTTAGTCTGTCCTTTTAAAAAGTCTGTGGAAGAGAAGCATTGGTCAGGGCAATGGGCAATTTTTATGCATGATTTCTTGTAGTCAGGAAACTGCTTGAAGCTAACCTGTAAGACGGAACCATCCTGTTTTGAATGGCCAATACTAGATATTGGTACTCCCTCCGTCCCAAATTATAAGTCATTCTGAACTCAACAACTTTTCCCACATTATAAGTCATTCTCACTTCCTAATACACTTTCTCTATCTCTATCTCTTTCATCCTCGTTTTCAGCACATTCCACCTTTTCTACTCTTCTTAATTCCCGTACCCAACTCCAAAACGACTTATAAATCGGGACGGAGGGAGTACTTAATTTTCATGAATATTTATATTCATGCTCTTTGTTCAATTCTGATTTCGTATCACTTGGTTTATAACACAACTTTCAAAATTAACAAAACTTTTTGAAAAAAGCTGCCCCCCCCTTCAAAAAAAAAAAAACCCACCCACAGAAACACCACTAGCACATAAGATGCAAATATGCAATTAGCTGGATATAATTTGAGTGTTTTTGTTTTGCAAACTTGGATTGATGCCCTCCTATACTTTTATTCTTTGAAAGTATATCATCAGTTCAACGGGGATGAATTTGTGCCATCTTGTGATTGATGCCTTTCCTTTCAGATGTACAGAGACTGTGGTCACGTTGACAAAGCTATATATTTGTTGGAAGAATATGTCAATACTCGACGTACCAACACCGACTGGAGCATTTTAAATTTATTGATATCACTTTATCTGAGAAACAATGCTATTAGTGAAGCACTAAAGCAAATAGAGAAGGCACACCAACTATTGGGATCTAAACACAAATTACCAGTGCAGTTGCAAGCAAAAGCAGTAATCTGTCATGCTTATCTGGGAGACATGAAACATGCTGAGGTTTGTTCCTGACTCGTCTGTTGTATTTCACTTCACACAATCCATCCTTGTTTTATAAAATATTCCTTCCCTTTTCTCCTAGTCATTTGAGATTTTTCTAACACTGTTGAATGAGTTATTTTATCCAGTTTCCACCTTTGCTTTTCTTTGTTTAAACAAGAGTAAAATGCACTTGAGGTCCATGAACATTTATTTGCATTTATATGTCCATTAGCTTGTCCAAAACTTTATATCAAGTCTCTGTTATACCAAAACCAAACTCCAAAAAAATATACATTCAAACTCATAGCATCATTTTTTTTACAGGTTTTCCTTCAGGATAAGAACTTGGAGCCATCAGAAGATACTGTTGACGCAATTAAAGAACTTGCAAAAACTTTTGAAAACATGGGCCAATATGAGTATGCTGTGAAGTTTTACTTAATGATTGAAAATATCGCTGGGCATGCTGATGTGAGTGATTGATCTAATTTTTTTCCTTCTGCCCCCAATATATGTGCCGGTTGCAGAAATGAGATATTGTTTGCAATAAATAATATATTTATCTTCCAATTTAGTACAACATTTTTAATTCATTTTTTGAAACTTATTTTTTTCCTGTCACCATAATTAAGCACTGGAGGGAGTATCATCCTTTTTGCATAGGAGCTCTAGTATAATGCACTTTCAGGTCTACTGGTCACTCCTACGCATTCAAGGAAAAAAAGGGTCTACTGGTCACGTTTTTCATGCACCTTTTATATGCAACACATGCAAATGGTTATGTTCGTGTCTGGATAGCTTAGATGTTTATAAACTTTCAGAAAAACATCTACTGCAAGCTACTAAGTTGCTCTATTGATTTCTAAAGATTTGTTTGCTTTTCTTTTTTTTATCCTTTTTTTGCTGTTTATTCTGATTACTCTTAAATTGTTTCAGTGTGATTCACATGTGAAAGTTGCTCAGTGCTACATGGCTATAGGAGAGAAAAGGGAAGCTATTCCTTATTTTTATAAAGGTTATGTTCTGTTACCTTCATGCATCATAATGCACTTCTATGTTTGGTTTGAAATTAGTTGCAGAAAAGATTCAGTGAGAATTCTGCCAAGTTTTTGAGTAATTTATACTGGATTCCATTAGTTTGAGACAGCTTTAGAAAATCACATGTTTCTTTTGTTTGCTGCAGAGAACCTTATGTCTGTTTCTTCACATTTTAAGTTCTATGATACAATCTTGAATCTTGAACTAGTATGATCTATGATCTCATTTACACTAGAATATTTGCTTTGTTTGGACTTCTGTTGGATGATTAAGATCATTCTTCGCGTGATATTATCATAGATGAGCCATTTCTAGAGAATCCGTCTTCTTTTGTGCTTTATATGGCCACCACAGCAAAAACTAGTTCCTCCATGCAGGGTCCTAAATAAAACAGAAAAATCACATGATGGTCTGCTTCTATGCTTGATTTCTCCTGCGTGTTCAAGAAAAGAAAAAAAATGCTCGATTTCTTCTCTACCATCATTGTTGATGTAGTATCCGTGTTTTTCTCTTTTTTCCCCCTCCTTAGCCTTACAGAGTATGACGGACAATATCGATATACGGATAACCTTGTCCTCGCTTCTTTTTGATGAGGACAAGATTGATGAAGCTATCATTTTGCTTTGTCCTCCCAAAGATTCAGGTATGGTGTTTACAAAGCTTTTTGGTGTGATTGATTGCTCTATTTCTTGATTGTTTTTCAATGACTTTTGCAGAGTTTCAGTCTGCTATTACTCCAGACGAACGAAAACCTTGGTGGTCTGATGGGAAAGTAAAGATGAAACTTGCGAAAATTTACTACAGCAAAGGAAAACTGGAAGAATTCGTGGACACAATTTTTCTTCCTGTTCTTGAAACACTGAATGTTGAGCATGAAAATCGAAAGGTACATATCTTTTTCAATTTATGTTGTATTGCTTGATCAATCTGTACATATGATTAATGCCATTCTTTCCCTTTCTCTGCTGATTCAAATCCCATTTCAGATATAGCATTGTTGAATACACCTTCCTTTTTTTCTGCGTGCCAAGATTGACAATAAATATTGCAGCAATATTCTTCTTGAAACGACTTAAGACACCTTATTGATAATATTATCATATTGATCATCTGTCGTCCTTTTTTTTCTGCATGCCCAGATTGGCAATAAATATTGCAGCAATAAAATTCTTGAAACGACTTGACACCTTATCGATAATATAGGCCTATTTTTATCGAACTGTGCAATGTCTTCCCTCGGGTCATTTTTTTTTCCTTTTCAATGAATGGTGTATATTGTTTCAAACAAAAATTGTACGATATGTAAGTCGTGGGATTTTCTTGATGAACAATATGCGTAGGAAAGAGCTCTTGGATATATATTTTATGAAAGTTTTTTTATTAAAAAAAGAGCATAAAGCTAATTTCTCACTACATTCAAGCAGATCAGGCCGATGAAAAAGCTTACATATAGTGTTCTTCATGATAGAGTTAAAGTATTGGGTGAACAACGTCCAGATAGTGTATTTCAAGGAATTAGGCCAATCGCCTCACCCGGGGAATTGTAAGTACTGCATTTGTTCTCCGTCTTCTCTTCCAAGCTTGCTAGTTGCTAATACTTGATACACTGTACTGCATAAGTTTGCCTATTTATGCCAAGCATGTATACTATACGTTTCGACGTAGCTGGTCACTTCTTGTTCTATAGGGTAAAGACCATGGGATAAGTCTACATCACCCCCTCAACTATTGCTCAAGGTCCACTTCACCCCCTAAACTTTAAAACCAGATATTTAACCCCCTTAACTATTGAAAACTGTCTAATTTACTCCCTAGGGTGGTTTTGCGAGGTAAGTCTACATCAACCCGCAAACTATAACCAACAGACCACAAAACCTCCTAAACTTTTAAAACTAGATATTTAACTCACTGAAAATTGAAACCATCTAATTTCCCGTAGTGTAGTTTTGTTGGTCAGTTCTGCTGAGTTGGACCTAGCTAACTAGAGCAGCTCGCCAGCGGGGATGTTCAGACCAAGGCACAGGATCTTCACCTTATTCGTCCGAAGCTTGGCATGGATGATATGTGGTGGGAAGGCCTCAAAGTGGGTGCTCGTCAGCGGGGTGTTGTGGCATGGCTGTTGAGCTCGAGGAAGGTGAGGCCGATCTCGCAGTTCACAAGCCAGGAGCGAAAATGGGTGACGACATGAGGCCTAGTGGCTCCTTGCACAACTCCATGATATGGTTCTGGTCCTGGAGGGAGGTAGAGAGAGGACAACATGTGAGAGGGATAGGCTACAACTGACATATAGGTCCGATTAGGGGGGGGGGGGGTAAACATCCGGTTTTGAAGTTTAGGGGGTCAAGTGGTCTATCAATTATAGTTGAGGGGATCAGGGGCAGAGCCAGGATGGCCTTGGGGCTGGTGCTAAACCTATGGACATGTGCTTAAACAAGTAAAATTAGGTAAATTTCAAATATTTTTGCTAATATTTACTCATTTTAAATAGATAAAATGGAAATAGGATCGGTGCTGCAGCACCGGCCCTCACTCCGCCACTGGTGGGGATGATATAGAGGCAACTTGTATTGATAGGAGCTCAAAGGGGACTATATATAGAGTACAAGAGGAAACCCTAGATAATGGAAAAGTACAATAAAGCCCCTGGACTATAATACCTTTACCAATGTAGACTTATCCCAAAGACCATTAAACAGGAAAAGATGAGAGCGTTATCATGCACTATTCTTCTACTCATGCTGCTGCTCAATTGGTTCAGTATGGGTCAAGACCTAGTTTTCCATTGTTGATGAATTATGATGTTTCCGTGATTTTGCTTTTGATCTGTAAACTTGCTTTATCACCAAGACCAAGAAGTAAAACTCCCACCTTGATCCATTTATTCTGCATCAGTTTGCTGCATGCACTCATGCTGATTGAATGTATAGCCAAGGAAGTTTCGTTTTGCATGCTCATGCATCCACATTAAACACCTTGAACCAAGGACAACCGGTAACCTCAGCCCTCTGAAGGGGCATTGACATCTCGCCTGCAGCAGCACTGATTTCCATATGCAATATGGCGATCAAATATTGACATTTTCCTTTTAATTATGCGCAGATAAAAAAGGAACAAAGGGAGTACACGTTATGCACCAGGGATCAAAAACTCAAATGCCAAATTTAAATATATTTACTGCCCTCACAAGTTAGCTTAAGAGTCAAATGCTTTAGAGGTCAATGAACTTCGGTTTGTGTCATTTAGGTTCACGAAGTTTTATTTTGTCCATGAACTTGTTCATCTATATTATCTAGGTCCATGAACTATTTCCTTGTAGTTTTGGTCAATGAACTTTTTATGTGATGCACATAGGTCCATCCTTTTGCTGAGCTGTTAGATTTGATGTGGCACACACCACTGTGACCCGTTGTAAAAAAAAAAGGAGAGAAAAATGACCTTCAGGGGTAAAACCGCCCCCAATGGTATGTGTTAAGAAAGAGACCATGTAGGTCGAGAAAATCTCTGAACCCCTGACCCACCCTTACACATTGGAACCGTCGTCAGTGTGAGCTTGGGCCGGGCCTTACACCTTTGCTTTGGTATGTGATGGACAAGGGGATATTTTTTGCCCATAACCTGAAATTTGCTTCCATAGGGAGTCGAACCCAGGACCTGAGGGGTGCTACTGAGGCACCTTAAATGCTAGGCTAAAGGAACTTTTGCCTGTGGCCCTGGTTTGGCTATTAGAAGCAATTAAAAGCCTGTAATAGTTGTGGTTTGACTCAAGAAGTGAAATGAAGTGAAGTGTAGTAGATGTTGTTGTTTAGGTAGCTTAGATTCAACATACAACCCTCATTGTTCTAACCACAACCTCCATGTTAACCCTTTTAAATAAAGTGAGGATGAAAGTGTAAGAGGGGTGCTATTGTGAATACACGTGGTCTCTTCATGTGGAGGCTAGACAAGCAGATTTTGGAAGCATGGCGTTACATCTAAGATACATGTCCTTCCCTCATCTCCTCCCTCTCTCCTTGCTCTTTCTTGTGGTCTTGAGATACACATCCTTCTCTCCCTCTTTCCCTGCTCTTTCATGTGGCCCTAAGATACGTGTCCCTCCTTTCCTTTCTTCCTGCACTTTCCTTGGCCGAGCAAGGCCGAGGCCACTGAGAGAGAATTATCGCCGGTCATCGCTCCCAACTGAGTCTAACAAAACATGAAGGAAAATTATCGACTTTTGAACTTAGTCCATTCTCCATCGGGTCGGATTCAAGTAACTGCATAGATCTTGCTCTAGCAAACACAATGACATGGACCCTTAGGGGCGAGCTCATGTTTGCACACTCATGTTGAGATGGTAATTGCAACCACTTTAGCATGAACCCTATCACATGGCAAGATTGTTAGTTCTGCCGATGGCAGTTTGCATAGATGCGGTTGCAGCCACGCCCCTCTCCGGCAAGACCCGATGATGATGAAAATGGGACGGGAAAATCCCGTCCCAACCGGCCACCGTATACCGTATTAGTAAAATTTTCCCGCTCGTTTTCGTTTTCGGAGATGAAAATTGAATCCCCGCTACCAGGCACGCACCTCCTACTCACCTTCACCACCTTCCTTGGCCGCACGCACCCGCCATTGCTGCTTCCTCTGATGGCGCGTGCGTCTCGCTGCCGTGCTTGCCTTGTCGTTGCCGTCCTCCCAGACATGTGCGCCACACGGAGCCGGTTGAAAGGTCCCTGCCGCGTGCGCCTCGTAGTCACCGTTGCCTTCTGCTTGCGCCTGGACTGGAGGAGATGATAAGGTTTCATTGGGGGTTGAGCTCGGTTGGTGCTGGGCAGCTGTTCTCTCGGTCTAGTGGAAATGCACGTGGAGCCCACTCAGGAAGAGAAATGCTATATGGAGCACTAGCTATCTTCATCGATTTTACTTAGGAATATTATGGGAGAAGTTCCAGTATAAGCGGGCATAAGGAGAATGAGATTAGACTTAGGAGTATTATGGATATTTGTGTCAATCAATATTGGTTTGTGGCTATGATGTTTCCGACTTCAATTACCAATTCCCGAACGATACCGACATATTACTGTCCGAATTATATTGTTTTTCAGGTTACCGATATCTTCCCGATTTTCATTTTCGTCTGGTAAAATAAATATGAAAATGAAAACGGTATGGGTGTTTTCCTCACCGTTTCCGTCCGTTTTCATCCCTAGATGAGCCTTAGTTCTTACCATGGTGGCGGAAGATAACATTATGTTGGATCTAAGTGCTCGATGAAAGGGTGTAGACATGTAATGTACCATTTAAAAGTTTATGAGCCTAATATTGCAAAGAAAAAGCTTGTGGACCTGGATAACATGGATGGACAAGTCCCTGGGTCTAGGAATGCAAAATAAAAGTTTATAGACCTGGATGGCACAGACTGACAAAGCAATGGACTTCTGGTGCATTTTATTCTTGAATTTAGAGTAATTCTAATACAAAATTAGGATAAAGTATATTTTGGACTTCTATATCATTTGTATTCCTTATTCATTTCAGTTTTACAATCTAATTTTACAGTATTAGTCTTTTTTAAGTTTATTATTTTTATGTTCCATTCCTTTAAAGCCACTGATATATTGTTCAACTTTTCAATAGACAAAAGGCAAACAGAGCAAAAAAGTTGATAGAGAAAAGGGCAGCTTCAAATGAGGAAATCAAAACTGATGATTTGGTATTTTTTTTTCTGTCTGTATTTGTAATTTGAAGTACTCTCCTTATTTTATTCTAAATACCCATCTCTTTCTATTCTTTCAGCGAAGGATGAAGCGAGTTCCTCCTGTTCCTGATCTACTGACAAATGTGGAAAATCATCAACTTGTATTAAACGTCCGTATCTATCAGATGCTCTTTTATCCTTATTTTATTCTTTTAACTATAAATTTGTATTTACTGTTATTTCACGAGAATAGCATTAGCCAATGGTCATATTAATAAACGAGATGTTACTAATTAATTTTTTGGCATCTGGAAAACAGGAGTGTGTTTGGGAGTGGAAGGAAAAAAAATGAAGGGACATGATGTAATGGGGTGGATGAATGGAGGGTCTAGATCATTTATTTGGTTTTCCAATGCCATTTCCAATGTTTATATTCTAAAATCCAAACACCACCTTAAGGATTGCATTATGTGCTGAAATTTATATTTATTCAGTTTGATGCCTGAACATTCATAAGTAGGCATCTCAATGGGGTAAGTTTTTTTGCTTCATTTATAGTTGGGGGGTGGGGGGTGGGGCTCGAACATGTAGGACAACTGCATATCATTATTAAGGAAGAAAAAGGGACTGGAGCCCATACAAAGGCTGACCTGAATTGACAGGTCAATGGTGTTAATCAGATTAAGAGTTTTATTCAATGTTTTTGACAGGTTATTTGTCAAAAACTAGTATCATCTGCTGCGCAGTCATACACTTGCAAGGCAATAGTTTGAGCACAATATATATATCTAAGTGGAATACTGTATGATATTTTAGAGTAGTATTGTATTAACTGATGCTTTATTGTCGCTAATTGTTTTTTTTCCTTTTTTTGCTTTATAATGTCTCATTAGTTCTCTGTACTAGAATTGATACTGGTGTATGTTTTAGTTTCTTAAAACTAAGGTATTGCAAAATCATAATTGAAAAAACAGTGTTAAGGAGTACCATAGTTTTAGAAAAGGGAACTTTTGCTACAGGACACTGTAAAAAATGTGGCTTTTGCAACACTAAACTTTTTTATTTTTCTGTGAGACATTTTTACAATGTCATGTAACAATTTTTCCCTTCTAAAACCATGTTACTTTGAATATAGTAATACATATTGTTAGATTTGTACATACAGATTTATCATTGGCCTTGAACCATTCTTTTTTTTTGTGTGTGTGGAGGAAATGGTACTGAACCATTTTAGTGAATGACTACATAAGGAACAAACCCATATTCTTAGCATGCAATTATTTTTCTTTACTTTGGTAATATGTAGGTGAACTCACATTTTTCCTGATTTCTTTTACTCCTATACTGGCTAATAGGTTCCCATTATCTGACCTTTTCAGCTCTGTGAAACATTAGCTTTGTTGCAACGATACAAGGAGGCCCTGCAAATTATCAACTACACACTAAAACTTGGGAATGATGGACTCTCTTTTGACAACAAAGAGGAACTCAGATCCTTGGGTGCTCGTATGATCCTTGGGTGCTCTGTAGATTTGGGTCATTATTCATTAATGAAAAACATTTTGTACTTCCAAAGCTGAAAGAATATTTCAACATTTTAGGACAGTATTGTAGGTTTACTCCCACTGAACCTTTTTATATGATAGCTGAGAATCTGTTAGCACTTCATGTTTGGCTACTGATTCATTTAATACCACATATTCGCTAGATGGTCATTGTCATTCAGACTACAATAATTCCATAAAATGTCTAGTGAATAGGTAACTGTTAATAAAAATTTGATCAAATATCCAGTCAAGAAAAATATTGATCAAAGTACTACACCTTAAAGGCTGAAAATAAAAATTATCAAAATAAAAATAGCATAGGGATATACTCCCTCCGGTTTTAAATTGACGAATAGTCAAAGTTGATGTTATAAGTCAACGGTGTCAATAATTTAAAACCGGAGGGTGTAAAAATTACTGGCTGTTTTTAACTCAATGAATAACCAATCTTTTGATTTTGCAGACATAGCGTATACAGCTCCAGATCCTAGTCAAGGTTTGAAGTATGTCCGTTATGTTGTTGGGCAACACCCATACACTCTCTCCGCATGGAATTCATTCTACAAAGTGACATCAAGGTGATTGGTTAGAGTGCCATATAAAGTATAATTATGGTTCCATTTCCTTTTGTTTACTTGGCAATCTTAACTTTCAAAATATTGTTCCCTTTTTATATTGTACTAGCAATCACAAGATTAAAATCATAGCAAATATAGTTTGCATTTGCTAAAAGTATCATTTACAAAGGTGCTAAGACAGCACCAGACACCCCCATGAGGGGCCAAAGGGACCACCAAAAAAGAGAGCAAAAGAGACTAACTATAAGCTTCTAACAGAGTGAGGAAATCCCTATTATTAGAGGATTTAATTCTATGAGCTTGAAGTTTAGCTTCCTCAATGAAGTTAGTCTTCCACTTGGTAAAGCTTGGCCTGTCTCTGTCAAAGATAAGATTGTTCCGTTGCTTCCAGATATGCCAAGAGGCTATCATGAATAATTCCATGAAGAAATGATGATGGACAGTTGCTCGGGCCTGCTCCATCATGCCGAAGAATTCAAGGTTGGAGTTCCAAATGATAGAGAGGTGCCTCCAACATTCCTGACTGAAAGGGCAGGAGAACAAGAGATGAAAAGCAGTCTCCTCTCTTTGCTGATCACACAGAACACTTTTCTCAGTTAATATATTCGCAGCAGGGGTTTTCCTCGGCTGCTTTTACTTTTCAAAAAAAAAAGAGTATCATTTTACAATTGTGGAGTAATCTTTTATTTGATTAGTCCTGATTCTGTAGAAGCCATATTTTCCAGTAGATTCCTTCCCTTGGATAATCTTGTTCGAAAGCTCATTTTTGTGCTGTAGCTGCTAGTTTCCTGATACAGATTTTGTAGACAGTGCAGTGCTTCAGATATTTTCTTGTTTTGAATTTTCTTCTGAAAGTTAACCCAGCTCGTAAGATTTACAAAGAAAAGATTGGCCTAGTGGTGAAGGGCTTACATGTGCTGCTCAGCAATTCAAACTATAATCCAAAATGTCCAAAAAAAATTATAACTGAAATTTGTATCAGGCAACATTTTTCACTGAACAAGGGTCACTCATCCCGAAATGGAGGCAAAGCTGCTGCACCACTTCACGGCTATCATTGGCACGAATGTGGACCGTAGTAAATTGATTGATGTAGCGGCAGTTGGGGTGCACACAACTTCATTTTTCATCACCTAGATGCGCCTTTCTCCGAACAAGAAGTTTAGGATGTCATCTGTTCACTTATGGCAAACAAGGCACCTAGGCCGAACAGGTTCACAGCTGTGTTTTACAAATCAGCATGGTCAGTAATCAAGGATGGCATGATGCAGACGGTCAACACATTCTTCTTGGCTTACTAGCGTGGTTTCCAAAAGCCGAACAATGCTTATTGCATTGCTATCGCTCAATTAGCCTCATTAGTAGCTTCACGAAGCTAATGCCAATCTCCTCGCATGGCAGCTGAACCCTGAGCTAGATGCACTAGTGGTCTTGAACCAAAGTGGCACTCTTATCCTCGGGCATTCCATCCACAACAACATCATATTTGTGCACCAATTGGCAAAGCTTCTTAGGTAAAGGAAGCTGCCCAAGATCTTGCTCAAGATTGGCATTGCCAAGGTGTTTGGCATTGTATTGTGGCCTTTTCTGTTGCAAATTCTTTAGCATATGGGGTTAGGCCGTCGATGGAGGGACTAGCTCTGCCTTCTCTTTTCTAGCCTTGACCAAAGTTCTACTCCCTCCATCCCAAATTATAATTCATTATGGACTCATCCAGTTTTCCCAAATTATAAGTCCTTCTCATTTCTCATTACAACTTTCTCTATTCCTAATACTCCTCCATCTCTATCTCCTACTCGTTATCAGGACATCCTACCTTTTCCACTCCTTAATTCTTGTGCCGAGGTCCAAAACTTATAAATTTTGATGTTAGGCGCAACACTCGCATTGTGTTGGATGACACTCAGTGTTGGAGGCAATTTTCTCTATGTTTCTTACTCACTACAATGGCATAACCAACCTAAGGGGTTGGGATACATATATATAGGCTTGGTGGGCAGCCAAGCATATGCTAAGATGCTAGTCTAAGATGCTAAAGCATAAAGCTGAAAAGCTAGTCTAAGATGCTAAAGCGAAAAGCTAGTCTAAGATGCTAAAGCGAAAAGCTGAAAAGCTAGTCTAAGATGCTAAAGCGAAAAAGCGTAAAGCACAAAGCATAAAGCGCCTGTACTAGACTTATTCTATCATTCTCCGTCTAAGTCTTGTGCGTTGTCTTCTGGGAGATTTGAATCATCCCAATCCTGGCGCGAAGCTCCTGAAACTTGATCCTACCAAAAAACTTGATGAGAAGATCAGCAAGTTGGTCCTTGGTGTTGATGTAGCTTGTCTTGATGCTCTCTTCCTTCAAGCAGCATCAGATGAAGTGGTACTTCACTTTGATGTGCTTGCTGCGCTCGTGGAAAACAGGGTTCTTTGCCAAGGCCAGAGCGGACTTGCTGTCCACCCTGAGCTCCACTGCTTCAGCGTCTCTGTCAAGGAGATCATTAAGCAGTCGAGCGAGCCAGAGTGCCTGAGTTGAAGCGGTGGAAGCCGCTATGTACTCAGCCTCGCAGCTGGATAAGGCCACCACCTGCTGCTTGACTGACTGCCAGCTAACAAGGCACTTGCCGAAGAATAAGAGCACTCCACTCGTGCTCTTGCTGGTGTCGATGTCGTTGACGTGGTCATTGTCACTGTACCCGATGAAATGTGCCGCCCCGGGACACCTCGGGTAGTGGAGGCCGTGGTCAAGAGTCCCCGCAATATAGTGGATGATCCTTTTGACGGCCTGCTGGTGCTTCGTCGTCAATCGCTGCATGAACCAACTGACGTAGCCGACGGAGAACGTCAAGTCCGGCCGCGTGTGGGCGAGGTAGCGAAGGCTTCCCACAAGGCGCCGGTACTGCGTGGCATCCACCTCTGTCGTGTTGTCACGGCTGAGTTTCAGCCTCTCCATCGGAGTGAGAGCTGGGTTGCAGTCGGTGAGCCCAGCTAGCTCAACGATGCGCTTGGCGTAAGCGGTTTGTCGAAGTGTGATGCCAGAGTCGTCTTGGTGCAACTTGATTCTCAAGTAGAAGGAGAGAAGCCTCAAGTCACTCATCTGGAAGGTGGCCTTCATCTTCTTCTTGAACGCTGCCACCTCCGCATCTTTGGTGCCCGTGATCACCAAGTCGTCGACGTAGACACCCACCAGCAGGGCATTGCTGCCGTTGCCCCTTCGGTAGATAGCCGTTTCGTGCGGGCTTTGCTCGAAACTCATCCCTTTCAGCGTGAAATCCAGCTTGGCGTTCCACGCTCGTGGTGCAGCACCTTGCCCTCCTTGCCGAGGATGACAAATCCTGACGGCTGGTGCACATAAACCTCCTCCTTTAAGTTGCCGTTAAGAAACGCCGACTTGACATCCATGTGGTGGACGCGCCAGCCCTCCTGAGCAGCCAGCGCAAGGAGACGCACGGACTCCATCCGTGCAACGGAAGCGAAGGCATCGTCGAAGTCGATCTCCTGCTGCACAAACCCGCGTGCCACCAAGCGAGCTTTGTGCTTGACGATGGCACCGACCTTATCCTTTTTCAGCTTGAACACCCACTTAAGGGTGATCGCGTGGTGTCCAAGAGAAAGGTCAACGAGTTTCCAAGTGCGGTTCTTCTCAACCGCATCCATCTCCAGCTTCATCGCGGCGCGCCATGCCGCGTGTCTCTTAGCCTCAGCGAAGGAGCGAGGCTCGCCGTTGTCGCACGCAAGATGCAACTGTGCCTCCAGGTCGTGAGCCACCAGTCCCGGCACAGGTGCGTCGCCGAGAAGGTCCTCCATCGTGCGATACCTCCACGGCTCGCCGTCGTGGTACGCGTCGACACGCTCCTCGTCGTGAGGGAGCGGAGTAGCGAACTCCACCGGGTTGTGCTCGATATGAGAGGTGCTGGTGTAGACGTGCCTGGAGGAGTAGCTGTCGGCGCCGGAGAGCGTGGCGTGGCCGGTTGTGGTGGTGGCGGTGGGGAATTCGTCGCAGCCGGCGTCACAGTCGCTGGAGTCGGTGAAGGCTCGAGGACTGGGGTAGGCGCGCTTGACGAAGAAGACCTGCCCACTCCCCCAGCTCCCTCGAAGTGGACGTACTCGATGGTGAAGTTGTCGTACATCGGAGTCTGGCCGTCGTCCACCATTTTGCCCCACGCCTAACCTCGCCCTTCGTCGAACACAATGTCGCGCGCCGTGCGCACACGCTGTGTCTTCGGGTCAAGGATGCGGTAGGCCTTCGTGCCCTTCGCGTAGCTGATGAACACTCCCGGAGTGCTCTTGTCGTCGAGCTTGCTGACGTGACCAAGCTCCTTACCGAACACGATGCAGCCGAAGACGCGCAGGTGGGCAACCGCAGGCTTGCGTCCATGCCAAGCCTCGTACGGCGTTCTGCCGCCGAGCGCTTTGGTGGGCGAGCGGTTGAGGATGTAGACTGCTGCCACCACCGCCTCTCCTCAGAAGATGGCCGGCATCCCCCTCTGCTTGAGGAGGGCCTGTGCCATCCCCACCACCGTCTGGTTGCGCCGTTCGACGACGCCGTTCTGCTGCGGGCTGTACGGCGCGGAGTAGTGGCGCTGAATCCCTTCGTCAGCGCAGTACGACGCGAACTCAGCCGCCGTGAATTCGCCGCCGTTGTCGGTGCGTAGCACTCGAAGTTTGCAGCCGCACTCCTCTGCCGTAGCCAGCTGACGCTTGATAGCATCAGCTGCTGCCGCCTTGGTGTCGAGGAGGTATGCTCACATGTAGCGGGACACGTCGTCAACGAGTAGCAGAAAGTAGCGCCGGCCTCCAGGCGTGGTCGGTGTCACGGGACCGCAGAGGTCGCCGTGCACCAGCTCCAGCTTTTTCTTGGCGCGAAAACTCGCCTGACGAGGGAACGAGAGTCGCCGCTGCTTGGTGAGGACGCAGGTGTCACAGAGCTGTATGCTCGACCCGCGGCATGCCCTGCACCATCTTTTTGTCGTCGTCAAGCTGCTTCAGGGCCTCAAAGTTGAGGTGCCCAAAGCGCTCGTGCCACAGCCAGGCGTTGTCATCGCAGCGGGCTGCGACACCTGCACATTGAAGACGTAGAGGCGATTGATGCCTCTGTTTACCTTGGCAAGAAGACGACGATGGCGGTCCTAGATCTTCATGATTCCAGCCTTAATCTCCACGCGCGAGCCATTCTCATCCAGCTGGCCCAGGCTGATGATGGAGTTCCTTAGTGCAGGGATGAAGTAGACTCCAGTGAGGAGTCCGTGTTCGCCAGTCTTGGCGATGAGAACAACGGAGCCAATGCCCTTGATGTCCACAGCCGAAGAGTCGCCGAACTTGACGGAGCCGCGCACGTCGACGTTCAGGTCGGAGAAGAACTCCCTACGACCCGTCATGTGGTGAGTGGCACCACTGTCGAGGAACCAGCCCTCAATCTTGTCGTCGCTGGAGCCGTCACCGAGGAAGGCGTGTGCACTCGGCTCATCGAGGTTGTGGAGAGCTGTTGCGGCCGATGCTGCTGGAGGTAGCTCGATGCTCCCGTGTGCTAAGAGCAGAGCCGGGTCCTCCTCCTCAGCCTGTGCGATGTGAGCCTGGCCGCGCCTCGGCTGTCGACAATCCCTGGCCCAATGGCCAGGCTTGCTATAGTTGCGGCATGTCATCTCGTACCGCCCTGCGCTCGCCGGCGGCGCCGCCTTGGGCGCCTCCGCGGGCGTCACCTTCGGCACGTCCACGCGCTCTTGCGGCCGCCTGTCAAGGAAGAAGGCTCCCCCTTCTTCCGATTACTCTGGTGGGTCTCTCACTGCTCCTGAGTGAAATGGAGCTTCCCGTCAATG
The DNA here is from genome assembly GCA_001602315.1 of Zoysia pacifica. Lineage (NCBI taxonomy): Eukaryota > Viridiplantae > Streptophyta > Magnoliopsida > Poales > Poaceae > Zoysia > Zoysia pacifica. Next base: position 711,933 of record BCLH01000002.1, on the reverse strand, counting down.
TTGACAAGCCTTGAAGGAGGCAGTGGCTCGTCGTTGTCGACGACTTTAAGGCGACCTATCGCCTCCTCGATCGACATCCTGGAGAGGTCCAACAGAGACTCGATCGAGTGAGCGATCTGCTTGTACTTCTCAGGAACGCAGCGAAGAAGCTTCTCGACAGCTCTCTCCTCGTCGACGGTGTCGTCGCCGTACTGCGCGAACTTCTGCAGCAGAGTGTTAAGACGGAGAATAAAGTCATCGACGTCTTCACTTGGCTTGAAAGCCAGGCTCTCCCACTCCCTGCGCAGTGACTGCAGCGTGGACCTGCGGGCTCGATCGTTGCCGATGCGCGCCGCAGCGATGGCGTCCCAGGCCTCTTTAGCAGTCCGCTTGCAAGCAAGCGAAGACTGCAGCAAGGAGGGCCTCTAGCGCCCGTCGATCCTCGTCGTAGTCGACGTCGCCGTACCGGACCGCCTCCCACATGTGCCGCAACTGAAGCTTCACCCTCATCACCATGGACCACTTGGCGTAGTTGGTCTTAGTGAGGAGGGGCCATCCACCACCGGCTCCGGCGTCCCTAACGACGGTCTGGAAGCCGTGGTGACCATAGCGCCGGTCCGAGGAAGGAGAGCCACGCCGCCTGTGAAGGCTGCGCTCGTCATCGTCCCGTCCGTCGTGCCGCTGGTTGTACTCCATTTGGGCCTCCAGCTGTGCCGCCTGCTCCCGCAGTCGTTGGGCCTCTAGTGCGCGGTCGATGCGCGGGTCGCGTCAAGGGTCGCGTTCGCCGCGTCCGTCAGGAGCACGGCCGTCGCACGCAC
>BCLH01000002.1:698884-710729 GCA_001602315.1 Zoysia pacifica | reverse complement strand
CCGCTTCCTCTGCTGCTCGTGCTGCTGCTAGCTCTGCGGCGGCAAACCTCGCCGCCCAAGCCGTTGCTGCCGCGGCCTCTGTTGCCATCCGCTCACGCTCCTCTGCCGCGGCGAGGTCGGCCTCCAGCCGACGTCGCACGCTCGAGGGGACCGAGCGGTGAGAGCCTCCAGCGGACATGGCACGCCGCTAGCGGGGAAGAGTCGCAGAGGTTGCTACTGCACTGGGAAGAAGCCGCCGAGCTGCTGGCTGCCGGTAGAGCACAGGGACCGACGGAGGAGAGAGTCAAGCAAGAAGACCGACGCCTTCACTGGAGAGAATCACGGGTGGGATTGGATAGATCACAGGGCCATAAGGCTCCGATACCAATTGTTAGGCGCAACACTCGCATTGTGTTGGATGACACTCAGTGTTGGAGGCAATTTTCTCCATGTTTATTACTCACTACAATGTCATAACCAACCTAAAGGGTTGGGATACATATATATAGCCTTGGTGGACAGCCAAGCATATGCTAAGATGGTAGTCTAACATGCTAAAGCATAAAGCTGAAAAAGTTAGTCTAAGATGCTAAAGCATAAAGCTGAAAAGATAGTCTAAGATGCTAAAGCGAAAAGCTAAAAAGTTAGTCTAAGATGCTAAAGCGAAAAGCTGAAAAGCTAGTCTAAGATGCTAAAGCGTAAAGCACAAAGCATAAAACGCCTGCACTAGACTTATTCCATCATTTGACGGAGGGAGTAATGAGTAAGGAGTGGGGCAATCATTCGTCATGCACAAGGTCTTTGGAAAGGCAATCAATCCTCTTTCGCCATGTTCATCGCATCATCTTGGCCATGTGCATCATTCACCGACTCATTATGAACAGGGGCGGAGGGAAAGAGAGGTTGGGTGGGGGCAGGGGGCCTAACCCACACCCCCCCCATGGAAGGCAACAACAGTGATTATTTAAATTTCACCATGTATTTTAGTATGAAAATTCTATTTGGCCCTCTCAATCTAATTTTCTGGCTCCACTCTTGATTGCGAAAGCAAATGCTGATGGGGTGCTGGAACCAGTCGGTCATCAAAGCCATCTAGCATCAATGCTCACTCTTTGTGGTTGGCACTTCATTTCGCCATCTAATCAAGACCTGACCACGATGTCGGCCATACTGGACCTCTTCGGACGTGCCCGGATTGCGTACCAATATGCGCGTGTTTGGTTGCACCTCTCTGCTGCTCAGATGAAGACTTGTCTCAGATTCGCCTGAACAATTGTCTCGATCACTTACCTCAGCATGCCACTTTCCATGAGCCGTCTCCGTCCGTAGCGCTTGCAGCCGATGGTGGCAAGAAGGCTACCAATCTGGAAAGCAGCACTTTTTTGCTAAACCAGGCCAGTTAACACTCGTCAGGTTCACTATCTCTATCATTCCTGTCTACCCCCTAATCTCGATCAAACTCGCTGCCATCAACAAGCATCGCCATGTTTCCTATGGGGCAGACCGTTGCAGCTGGAGGTCAGTGCATGGTGTCCTGGGCTACGTGCAGCAGATCCAATATGGTGGCCTTGGTGTGGTAGACCTGCATCTGGCAGGTTTGGTATGCGCCTATGGTGGCTGTGGTTGCAAGATAAGATGCAACCAGGCCATGGCACCCGTTCAGGCCGAATGGAAGGTGCAAATTTTGTTTCAGGCCTCAATCTAATAAAGTTTGGGAACTGAAGCCTCGCCCTCAAGATCAATGGTTGGATTACTATTCCATTTGCGTCATGGTCCCAGACCTTTTTTGAGCCTTCACTAGACACGCCTCCCAACGGCGCACAGTTCAGGAGGCATTGCAAATGGCCACTGGATCCAGGACATCACATGTCTGCTGACTGTCTGTCCAGTACATTGACCTCTAGGTAAGAATTCAAAATGTTCAACTGTACTCTGAGGTGGAAGACGCAATCTGCTGGTGCTGGATCAGTTCTCATGGCGAACCTATGATAATTTTGTTCTGCTGCCCAATCTTGATGGAGGGTGCAAAGCAGCTTGTGTAGTTGTGGGCGCCCCCAAGGTGAAAATCTTCATGTGGTTGGCCTTACAACGTCATTTACATGGTTGGCCTTACAATGCCGTTTACATCGGCATGGTTTACAAGACACTGATACTTGTAACCTCTGATCCAGCTTCGGAGATGGCTGAGCACCTCTCGCTCCAGTGCCCGTTCACCATGGTTGTGTGGTGAGGATCCTCAACTGAGTTCACCAGTAGCAGAGATCCCAGTCTGTTCCAGCTGAGATCATGGGATCATGCAGCACGGCCTGCCCAAGGCAGGGAAGAGCGGCCTTGACTCTTTGTTCATGCTGGTTGCCTGGTCCCTTTGGAAGGAGAGAAACCAACAAATCTTCCAATATCAGCAGTCAACGGCATCTATGTTGGTGGCACGAATCAAGAAGGCACAGCTCAGGATCGCGGCTGGTGCTAGGGCTTTAGGTTGTCTTGTTCCACCAGTTTTTTTGGTTTCTTGCCTGCACGTCGTTTCCTTACGATTTGGAGCTACAACCTGGCAGTCTCTTCCAGCACTGTGTTGCTTACATCATCATTCTTAACCAAGAAGAATTATTCCTCTTGATAATTATTCGGCTAAAGCTTACATCTTCATATTTCTAGTTGCTGGACATATTTTTCAAAATTTCAATTTTTTATTATGGCATTTGTTTTGCAGAATTGAGGATGGGTCTACAAACAAATTTATTCTAAAGACAAGAGAAGAAAAGCCTGACTGTGTACCTCCTATTATTATCTCTGGTCATCGATTTACAGCTTTAAGTCAGCATCAGGCTGCTGCTCGAGATTATCTGGAAGCTTACAAGTTAGAGCCAGAAAATCCACTAATTAATCTGTGTGTGGGTATGTCAGCAGTCACCATAGATTACACATCAATATATAAAATATTAACTGTGTTGCTGTTCAATCTTTGCAGGCACTGCCTTGATTAATTTAGCCCTTGGCTTCAGGCTTCAGAACAAGAACCAATGCATTGTCCAAGGTTTTGCATTCCTGTATAAGTACTTGCGGCTTTGTGAGAACAGTCAGGTTTGTTTTATTAAACTTCTGACATTGAATGTGGCATGTAAGCAATTTTGTAATTTACAGTTGGGTTATGTCTTGGACTTGTAGGAAGCTCTGTACAACATAGCTCGGGCGTACCACCATGTCGGCCTGATTACCCTGGCAGCCATTTACTACGAGAAGGCTTTAACAGTTGAGGTGAAAGATCATCCTATACCTAGACTTCCATATGAGGTTGGTTCATGTGCAGACCAGGATCTGAGGCCTGGGTATTGCGACGTACGTAGAGAGGCAGCATTCAACCTGCATCTAATCTACAAAAAGAGTGGGGCAACTGATCTTGCAAGACGGATCCTGAAAACTTACTGTACAGTTTAAGAATTATTATTTTTTTGCCTAGAAAGCTAGTGTACAAAATTACCGCATTATATGTGGATAGCTAACATAGCGAAATGTAAATGTATCTTTTGGTGTAATTTGCCAAACTGCCTTACTGGTGATTGAATCTGTCATCCTAGCTGTGCTTTAAACTATGCGACTATGCAGAGAATCCATCTCAACTGCGATTGTTTTGCTTTCACGTAATCATGTTCATGAGGCATGGGAAAATTAAGAAACGCAGGACAAATGCTTATAATGTTGTTGCATTGGGTCCTATTGTCTTCAATATCATCTGTCATTTGGAAGAACTGTCTTGAATCGGTACCCAGAGCCTCCAAGATTACATTTTGTCAGAACAGTATTCAATTAATTTGAGATGTTAGAATGGTATGCCAGTGGACTTTATGGTTGTTGCAATATCATTAATAATTGCTGCATGACTCTGTATGGACAAACTAAGCAGCTTGTTGGGTTATAAAACCGAGTCTTAGATTAAATGTTTTCATTTTAGTTATGAAGATATGCAAAGGGTCCTCCATAAGTAAGAAATGCAGCTAGTGTGGCAAAGGTAGAAGCTATGAACTGGGAGCACTGCCGCGCAGTGGCGGACCTAGGAACTAATTGTAGGAGGGGCCGAGCAAAGCAACAATGTAAAGGTCATACGTCCGACAAGTTTTCATGGGCACTAGTATATCTGATTTTTAGTCCAGACGTTAGCTAATAAAGAAAATAAAAAGATCAGCAGGTCATTTTGCTAATGTCTTTACTTCTTTTCTTTAATATTTAATCAAAACTTTTAGTTATCTTAAAAAATTCCCATCTGGCCTACACGTAGCTCCGTCGGTGCTACCGTGGACGCCCAAAAGAGAAGGGATCAAGATAAAGAGCGAGAATCAACATAGTGATTAGAATTTTCTCAAAAAAAAAAAATGATTAGATTAGATGTACAAGACGCACTGTCCCGTATATGTCCGGCGGAAGTGTTTTTTAATGCGTGCTGAAGTGTGCTGTTTTTCAATTTCAAGCTACACTGTACTAAACATATCTGGAACGTTGGCCCGCAGCTAAATGCATTTATGCATGTATTAATAATCACGACTTCTAAAATTTTTAATGCCTGCTGAGGTGCACAGTTGGCAGTTTCGAGTTTGTTTGCAGATGTCCGTCGATGGGTGTTTCATTCCAAAGCTGTGACCAAACAGCCACAGCCGGATCCGTGGCGCAATGGTAGCGCGTCTGACTCCAGATCAGAAGGTTGCGTGTTCGATTCACGTCGGGTTCAATACCCCGATCCAAATCCGGATCTTTTTTTTTCCTTTTTCACAGCTCGAGCTGGATCCTTACTTCTTCCGTCACACGTCACAAATTATAAGCTCTTTAATTTTCTAAAATATAAGTTGTTTGCTTCTCGTTGCGCTTTTTTTTAATATTTTCTTATCTCTATTTTTTTCTCGTTTCAGTTTTATTTTTTTCAATTGTCTTAATTCTCATTTCTAACTTTAAAATGACCTATAAATTGAAACGGAGATTCGTCTCCGTTAGGCTCTATGCACGTGTTTGTGTATGTGTTCCATCAAGAAATCGGGTGGCGGAGTGGATCTGTGGTTCTTTTTTTTTCTTTTTCTTTTTTTATATAAGCGCAATTCAATCACTGAAGAACAACACTTCATTTGCTCACCGTGCACCCCTGCATGTTAGATACAACGTCGACGTCGCTGGAGCCTGAAGCGCTGGCTCAGTGGCAGGAGCGGCAAAGAAGAACGTCGAGATGGGCAAGGAGAAGGTGGAGCATGCGGCGGCCACCACCGCCAAGGCCATGGAGGAGGCCGTTGGGAAGATCAAGGAGAAGGCCTTTGTATGTGTTTCTTCACAGCGTGTAAACAATCTCTCACTTCATAATCAGACTAGACGCGCATGTGATGTGTGTATATAGGAAATAGCTTTCGTCTCATGTCCAAGCAACATAAAGATGTTGTGCTCTACTCTATGTGGCTTAGCACTATGATCAGCCAGTGAAAATACAGTGAAGTTTGCCGTAATATGTGTGGGCAAAAATATATAGTATTAGATATGAGATTGATCATATTCTACTATATAGTTTCTTCACATAAATTATTCTGTCAAGTTAACCAATTTTTCAAACATGGGTTACCGCTTTATTAATAAGATCCAGCAAAGGTTTTCTTGCATTATCTAGAACATAAAAATATTATGGGTATATACGAAATGAGATTGCTGGCCAAGGTAATGGTAGCGTAACGACGACGTTGCCGGCTAATTTCCCAGCAGGTCTTTTATCCCGCGCCAACCCAAGACTATTTAGGTTTCAAAAAAAAAAAAAGTAGCCTAGCTAGATCGTTAGATCTAAACCTCTTGGCATACGCATCTCTCATTCTCTCGAGTCTCGACGCCGCCATAGACGACGAGTCTCGCGCGCTCCAGCTCTGCAACAGCGATCTCCGCTTCCCTCGCTTTCCATCTCCCGCCTCAGCCGCCGCCGCCGACGACGATGGCGCCGCCTCCCCTTCCTGAGAGTGCTTTCGTCACCAATCTCGACGGCACCCCCATCATCACCACCCCGGAGGTCAAGATCGTGCGCCGCCGCGACCGCGACGCGAAGAGGGCTCGCGATGATGAGGACGCCGCCTGCGGGTGGTCGTCCGCTGTCCTGGAGCGTGGTCTCGCCCTGCGTCGCCGGAGAGGCCGCGCTTCCTCCTCCCGCCGAGGCTGCGGCTGGGTCGTCGACACAACCGCCGCCGTCGCCACGACAGATGAGCACAGGGGCGGAGCTAGCCAGCAACGCCGCCGGGGTCAGACGCTTTTTCAACGGAGTCAATTAAGCTAGATGATCAACCTTAAACAGTGATTTTTCACGGAAATTGTCGAAATTCATCGGGTCATGTGACACCGATTACATGCAAGCTCCGCCCTTGGATGAGCACTATTGGCGTGGTGAATACTCCCCGACTTGTGACGCCGTTGCAGAAAAAGAGGCAGTGCAGAACAGATCGGTAATTGAAACCTTGGTTACATCCATCTAAGTGCCGTTTACTGCTCGTTCAGATGGTTGCTCTTTCTCTTCCACAGATGCTCTTCATTTCAGTGGGTTGTGTTAGATTTTTTCATCGATCTAGTCCTTTTCTTTCTATATCTTATCCGTTGCTTACTTGCTTTAGTCTTTACTCTGCGAGTAGTTCCTTGAATCGTTCTGTTTTTACTTTTGTCTAGTCATGCATCCCGATTATATGATTGATCATTACTTTTGAAGCGCACTAAATTTTATTAGATTCTAATGGCGGTATAGTTACCAGTAGTATTGTTTGCTATGTTGTGATCATTACGGTAGTGCACTAGGAGTAAAACTTATGGTGAAATTACTACTAGTAGTTGTTATGTTTGCTCTGTTCTGACAGCCATGACTTTTGATTGTTTGGTTTGTTTTCTCTGTTCTCACGGTCAGATACATACCTCAACCATCTCTGTGATTAGTCCTTAAATCGTTCTTTTTTAATTGTGTAGTAGCAATCCATTCCAGTTGTATTATTGATCATTATGGTAGTGCACTAAATTTTATTATATTCTAACAGTTGTAGACTCCCTCTGGTCTTAAAAAATGGACATTGTTGACTTTTAACGTTATCATTGGCATTCATTATATTTTTTTTAAAAATAATAAATATATAGAATTATTAGTCATATTTCATATCTTTTATAATAAAGAAAATATAACAAAATATATAAGGGTTATCATACTTTTTTCAAATATAATATGAATAATCAAAGGTAATAATAAAAGTCAATTGTGTCAATCTTTTAAAACCAGAGGGAGAAGTTACTAGTACTACTGTTTGCTCTGTTGTGATAATCATGAATTTTTATTATTACTTCACTTGCTAATACTAGTAGGATGGGAAAAGTACTTGTGTTGCAAGTATAATCACAATTACTAAAGTTAATCTTTCTGGTGGTTGAAGCCAGTGTTACAAACTGTGGCAAAGGTAACGATTTTCATATTCTAGCAAGTTGTTCTGTTCTACTTTGCAATGATTATTGGATTTCTCAAGGCACCAGCCATAATTTTGCAAGGATCATGGAGCAGATTATCAGACAGCTCAGATAGTATAGTAAGAAAATTAACCGAGGACCTGATATGTGATGGAAGGCAGAAATAGCGCATGAGAGAAAGCCAGATCGAAAAAGTGTATGAGAGAAAGCCATTTTCAGATTTGCAGGTATGACAATTATTGCTCTTGATCTTTATGCTACAGTGCATCATCGTGTTTTGACTTTTGTTAGCTATAAATTATGGCGATTGTATTATGGGATTTCTATTTTGGAAGGCTTATGGGAAATCAACTGTGGACCCAATGTGTGCTTGAAGGCAGAACTAGTGAATGAGAAACATTCTCAGATTTTTCAGGTATGACAGTTATTGTTCTTGATCTTTATGCTATAGTGCATCATCGTGTTTTGACTTTTGTCAGCTACAAAGGATGGGTTTGGGATTTCTACTTAATTTGCAAGGATTATGGAATTTCGCATGGAGCCATGCATAAATTTTTTCAAGGATCTTGGCGAAGATGATTGGACAGTTCACAAAAGAGTAAGGAAATCAACCACGGAGACACCAATTTTCAGATTTGCCGGTATAACTGTTCTTGTTCTTAGTCTTTATAATACAGTGCCTTGTGTTTTGACTTTTGTTAGCTATAAACTGTAGCAGATGTATTTGTTTTCTGTAATTTAATTATGTACTATTATACTTTGCGCCGAGGAGGCGCAGGGCGAACGGCGCGGCTCGGAAACGGGGAGGATGCTTGGAGCCAGCGTCCGCAGTTTCACGGCGAAGGCGCTTACGCCGTACGGCAGCGCCTTGCTGAGGCTCATGCCGACGCGCCCGTCGACGTCCTCGCGCTGCAGCGTGCGGCCGATGCGACCGGAAAAAGCAGCTGGCTCGCATCATGAACTTGTCGGTCCACGAGTACCCGGTGAGGTTGTATGCGGCGACGTCCTCGCGCATGCCGTACCGCCGCACGAATAAACCAGAAAAACTAGTTTATCCCGTTCACGTTAGCCAGATAGCCAGAACATTGTAGTGATATGGTTGCGGCTGGTTGGTCGACGTGAAATAATTGATGATGTAGGATTCCAATCCTATTGGCATTGACAATTTAGAACTCTATACGTATGATGACACATGAAACCATCCGGCTACACGTGGATCGATCGAGTGCTAAATTATCGCAGCTAAACGATTGAAGTCTAAAAAAGGATAAATCTCCACTATCATTGTCACGTCTCGTTTAACTGTTAAGAGTAGTTTCTCTCGTTGTTAGTACTCCTACTAATTGATTAGCAGCTCGCACGTTGAGAGTTAAACGACTCTCCGCCATTGGACCATCGCTCTTGCAGCGATCTGAGCTACCGTTCGGATCAGATAGATCTGCGCGTGCACACGGAGAACGAAAGAGACGAGGAAGCATGTCTAATTTAAAGCATTTGTTCCAAACTTTCATTGGTGACTGCTGCTATTCTCGCAAAGATAACAACAGGTCCAGTTTGAGATTTCTATAAACATGATCTACCTAGAAAACACGACGCATGAATTTATTTCGAATAGGCATCCTGCTGGGAAATGAAGTTGAGCGACAAATTCAGATGTCAAAAAAAAAAAGGGAGTGTTTCCTTCTTTAAAATAGTCCATGGGCTGTAAATCTCACGAACCTAAGGCGGTCCAAGCGTATGGGCCTCACTAAACCTAGGTCTAGGCCACGCTATATTGGGGAGGCGAATCAGGCGATGCTTCCAAATCGACAACGGTGTCGAGCACTCGAGCGAGCTACCGCGGTCGACATGTTCGCCCAAGTCCGTGCGTGCTCCGCCGCTGTCTCGTCTCCTCCGCCTCCGCATGGGGTGGACTTGTATCCGCGCCTCGCCCTCCGCATCACGAGCCGCGCGCGCTGCTAGAGTCGCCACTTGCATGCGCAACCGCTATTAGACGACTAATCAGAGAAGCGGTTGAAGCCAGGGCCACCGCCGACGTCACGGGCCACCGCGGCGGCGAAGCGAGAGCAGCGTGGCGAAGACGCACCCAAGCGGTGAAGAGTGGTACGGCCATATCTGTGACCGTAGTGCTACTTGCGGTGCTGGTGGCCCTCCGTCGCGGTGTTCCTCAAGTCGTCGCTGCACGCCGGCGAGAGCGGCAAGCATCATCGTGCTGATAGCAAGAACGACGGCAGTACAGGGGCAGGGGAGGGCGACAACGGGAACCGGCGCAAAGGCGAGCCCGTGGAGCATCCCAGGGTTCAACACCAGGCTCGACGCGTTCCGGACGTGGCCGAGGCTCACCGAGTCACCGGGATGAAGCTCCAGAGGCCGCGCCTCGACGAGCCACGGTATATTATACGCAATTCAGTCACTGAAAACAACGTGTACGTGCTCGATCTGCTCGCCGTGCGTCCAATTAGGGTGCCGGCTCGGCGGCGGGGGCAGCAAAGAAGAGCTTCCAGATGGGCATGGAGACAGTGGAGCAGGTGGCGGCCACCGACGCCAATGCCACTGGAGGGACCGCGGGAAGGCCAGGAAAAGGCGAGGTGGGCAGCCGTGGCGGACGACAACGAGAAGGGACTCTGAGCGGAGTTAATACTTGTCATTTTTGACAATTTTATATTTTTATAAATACTCGGCATTACATGTTTTCCAAGAAAATATTTTCAATTTTACCTCTAGAAGAGGCCTTTTCTAGAAGCTGCACTGATCATGCAACAACTATACATTAGAGGCATTTTAGTCACTTCAACTAAAAATAACGAGTTGCCTTGGAATTTGTGCTAATCAAAATAGTCAAAATTGCCAACTAAACGCAAACGGAGGTTGGTACTTCAGAGTTAGGCTCAACGGCGGACCTGCCATTGTTCAAGGGCATTCAGTACATATATGCAAGGAAATCAGGATTATAATCCAACAAATTTGAGATAAAAACTAAGAAAATGAAGACAAAAATGCACATTTAATCTTCTTTTTTAAAAAAAAACTCAACTATTAAATTAATTATCACTGAAATTATTTTGTTGTTTGAGCTGTTTGACTACCCACAGCTCATAAAGTCTGGATCCGCCACTGGTTAGGCTAGACGTCCATGTTATGTGTACATAAAATTGCTCCTACCTAATGTTCTGGCAACATAATGTTTTGCTCGTCTACTCTGTAGTCTGGTTTTGCACTATGATCAGGTAGTGCAGAACACGGTGATGATTGCCATACTGTGTGAGCGTGAAAATGCATATTTGATGTGAGACCGGTCTCATTTTACTATTACCTGCATTCCAAAATATAATATAAGTATTTATAAGTTTAGATAAAGTTTTTACTAATAATATTAAAAAAATTACATAATTTCTAATATAAAAAGATACTTTTTATGAAAGTTTATTTTTATGATGAATAAAAATAATAATTTTTATATGATAAAATATTATTAATTATATATTTTTAGTGATCAAAGTGATAAAAATTTAAATTCGACTAAATTTAGAATTGCGGCTGGGTCGTCCACACAACCGCCGCCGCCGTCGCCACGGCAGATGAGCAATATTGCCATGGCAAAGACTCCCCGATTTGTGACGCCGTTGCAGGAAAAGAGGCGGTGCAGAACAGATCGATAATTGAAACCTTGGTTACATCCATCTCAGTGCCATTTACTACTCGTTTTGATGGTTGCTCTTTCTCTTCCACGGATTCTCTTCATTTCAGTGGGTTGTGTTAGATTTTTTTCATCGATCTAGTCATTTCGTTTCTGTATCTTATCCGTTGCTTTAGTCTTTACTCTGTGATTGCTTCCTTGAATCGTTCTGTTTTTTACTTTTGTGCTAGTCATGCATCCCAAATATATGATCGATCATTACTTTTGAAGCGCACTAAATTTTATTAGATTCTAATTGTGGTATAGTTACTAGTAGTATTGTTTCCTCTTTTGTGATCATTACGGTAGTGCACTAGAGTAAAACTTACGGTGAAATTACTACTAGTAGTTGTTTTGTTTGCTCTGTTCTGACAGCCATGACTTTTGATTATTTGGTTTCTTTTCTCTGTTCTCACGGTCAGATATATGCCTCAACCATCTCTGTGAACTGTGATTAGTCCTTAAATCGTTCTTTTCTTAATTGTGTGGTACTCATCCATTCCAATTGTATTATTGATCATTATGGTAGTGCATTAAATTTTATTATATTCTAAAAGTTGTAGACTCCCTCTGGTCTTAAAAATATTGACATTATTGACTTTTAATGTTATCATTGACCATTTATCATATTTTAAAAAATTGTTTAAATATATAGAATTATTAGTCATGTTTCAAATCTTTTATAATAAAGCAAATTATAACAAGATATATAATGGTTATCATATTTTTTCAAATAAGATGAATAAT
>BCLH01000002.1:656792-698879 GCA_001602315.1 Zoysia pacifica | reverse complement strand
AACATTAAAAAGTCAACTGTGTCAATATTTTAAAATCGGAGGGAGTAATTACTAGTAGTATTGTTTGCTCTGTTGTGATAATCATGAATTTTTATTGTTACTTCACTGGCTAGTACTAGTAGGATGGGAAAAGTGCTTGTGTTGCAGGTATAATCACAATTACTAAAGTTGATCTTTCTGGTGGTTCAAGCCAGTGTTACAAAGTGTGGCAAAGGTAATGATTTTGATATTCTAGCAAGTTGTTCTGTTTAACTTTGCAATGATTATTGAATTTCTCAAGGCACCAGTCGTAATTTTGCAAGGATCATGGAGAAGATTATCGGACAGCTCAGATAGTATAGTAAGAAAATTAACAGAGGACTTGATATGTGCTTGTGTTGCAGAAATAGTGCATGAGAGAGCCATTTTCAGATTTGCAGGTATGACAGTTATTGCTCTTGATCTTTATGCTACAGTGCATCATCCTGTTTTGACTTTTTTTAGCTATAACCTATGGTGATTGTATTATGGGATTTCTATTTTGCAAGGATTATGGGAAATCAACTGTGGACCCAATGTGTGCTTGAAGGCAGAAGTAGTGAATGAGAAACATTCTCAGATTTTGAGGTATGACAGTTATTGTTCTTGATCTTTATGCTATAGTAGTTCGAAAAAAATCTTTATGCTATAGTGCATCATCGTATTTTGACTTTTGTCAGCTACAAACTATGGCTAATGTATTATGATATTTATACTTCGCAAGGATTATGGAATTTCTCATGGCGCCATCCATAATTTTCGCAAGGATCTTGGCAAAGATGACTAAATTATGAGCTACAAACTGTGGCAAAGGTGATGTTTTTTTGTATTCTAGCAAGCTGTTTCATTCTACTTTGCAATGATTATGGGATTTCTTAAGGGACGAGCCGTAATTTTGCAAGGATCTTTGTGAAGATGATCGGACAATTAAGATAGTAGAGTAAGGAAATCAGCCGTTGACCCGATATGTGCTTGAAGGAAGAAATAGTGCATGGAAGAGCCATTTTCAAACTTGAAGGTATGACAGTTATTGTTCTTGATTTTATGTTATAGTGCATCATCGTGTTTTGACTTTTGTCAGCTACAAACCGTGGGTAATGTATTATGGGATTCCTACTTTGCAAGGATTATGGATTTCTTTTTCATGGCGCCATCCATAATTCTCACAATGATCTTGGTGAAGATGATTAGACAGTTAACAAAAGAGTAAGGAAATCAACCGTGGAGCAATGTGTGATTGAAGGAAGAAGTCATGCATGAGACACCAATTTTTAGATTTGGCGGTATAACAATTTTGTTCTAAGTCTTTATAATGCAGTGCATTGTGTTTTGACTTTTGCTAGCTATGAACTGTAGCAAATGTATTGTTTTCTGTAATTTAATTACTATGTACTATGCGCCGAGGAGGCGCAGGGCGAACCGCGCGAGCTCGGAGACGGGGAGGAGGATGCTTGGAGCCAGCGTCCGCAGTTTGATGGCGAAGGCGCGCACGCCGTAGGGCGGCCTCGGGCAGCGCCTTGCTGGGGCTCATGTCGACGCGCCCGTCGACGTCCTCGCGCTGCAGCGTGCATGCGGCCGATGCGACCGGAAAAAGCAGTTGGTTGGTCGACGAGTACCCAGTGAGGTTGTACGCGGCGACGTCCTCGCGCATGCCGTACCGCCGCACGAATAAACCAGAAAAACTAGTTTATCCCGTTCACGTTAGCCAGATAGCCAGAACATTGTAGTGATATGATTGCAGCTGGTTGGTCGACGTGAAATAATTGATGATATAGGATTCCAATCCTATTGGCATCGACAATTTAGAACTCTATATGTATGATTGACATATGAGACCATCCGGGTACATGTGAATCAAGTGCTAAATTATCGACGATTGAAGTTTTAAAAAAAATAAGAGTAAATTTCACAAAACTATATGTATTTTATCAAAATTATCATAAAACTATAGGTTTAAACTATAATTTCAGAAAATGACAAATTTATCAAAAAACTGCATATTTTATATCTAATTTATCACAAAACTACATGTTTTATACTCAAATTATCACAAAACTATAGATTTTATGTAATGTATCTGAAATTTACTGTAGCAAATATGTAGTTTTCTGCAACTATAATTTAAACATGTAGTTTTGTGATAATATTTATAAAATATATGTAGTTTTGTAAAATTTACTCAAAAAATAAATCTCCACTATCATTGTCACGTCTCGTTTAACTGTTAAGGGTAGAATACGGCGCCTGATAGTTTCTCTCGTTGTTAGTAGCCAGTACACCTACGAATTAATTAGCATCTCGGACTTTGAGAGTTAAACGACTCTCCGCCATTGGACCATCGCTCCTGCAGTGATATGAGCTACCGTTCGGATCAGGTAGATCTCCGCCATCGGACGCAAGGAAGCATGCCTAATTTAAAGCATTTGCTCCAAATTTTCATTGGTGATTGCTGCTATTATCTCAGTTGGGGTTTGGATATATATCTCGACATTTGGGCACCCACAGGCACGGGCACAGCCCGAAAGAGTGCGAGGCCCGATAGCGGCCTGCTACACGGTAACAGGACGGCAACCCTCGTGGCCCATTATCCCACCCATATAAAAGCCAACCTCTGAAACCCTAGCACCCCGCGCCCCGCGCCCAACCCTAGCCGCCTCCACGCAGGCACGCGCCGCCGTCGGCCGGCCCCGCCGCTTTCCTCCTCCTCGCGAGTCGCCGTTCTCCTTCTACTCCTCGATCCACGTCGGCACCTTGAGGCACCTCGTCGTCGCGCCGTCGTGCCAGCCGCCACCTCGTTGTCGCGCCATCCTGCCGGCCGCCACATCGGATCCGCATCGCCCCACCTCGGATCTGCGTCCCGCCGCCTCGGATCTGCGCTTCTCATCTGTCGCCGTGCCGCCGCGTGCCGGCAGCCTGATCAGACCGGCCTGGCACGGTTCCGGCATTGACGGCCTGTGCCACGGGCCTGCCACTGGACCTGTAGCACGCCTGGGCACGGCCCGCAGGGCTCGGCGTGCCTTGACGGGCCATGCCATTTCGGGCCGAGCGGCTCGAATGCCCAGGTATATTTGGATACGCGGATATGAAGCTGGATTAGGGATTGGGAAAATAAAAATAAAGATCGGAGCCATTTATTTTTTTATCTTATTAAATTTCAACCGTTCATTCAAGTCCCAATCCCAATCTCACCTTCTATTTCTCAATTCTCAAACGCCACCTCAAAGATAACAACAGGTCCAGTTTGAGATTTCTATAAGCATGATCTACCAAGAAAACAAGACGCATGAATTTGTTTCGAATAAGAATCCTGCTGGAAAATGAAGTTGAGCGACAAATTCATATGTCCAAAAAAAAAAGGAGTGTTTCCTTCTTTAAAATAGTCCATGGGCTGTAAATCTTACGAACCTAGGGCGGTCCAAGATTATGGGCCTCACTAAACCTAGTTCTGGGCCACACTATATGAGGAAATTTCTTATTCACCATCGAAAATTTTACTTCTCTCTTATTCGCCATTAAAAATTTACTTTTTTTTATTTACCACTAGCTTTAATTTTACTTCTTTTTATGTCATGATCATCATTTGCTCCTAGTAAAAAAAAGAGAAAATTCCCTCCTTGGCCCTAAAATTTTGAATGCTTCCTTTTTTGGCCTTTTTTACAAACAAACTTCCTTATGAAGACAGATTTTCATTTTTGTTCCTTATCTGGCCTTTCCGTCAACTTGGACCGTTAACGGTGTTATATGATGGTGAAAATTACCATTTTACCTTTGCTAATGACTACTATATGTCAAAAAGGTACATTTCAGATTCTAGTATATTCCATTGGTCACATTTGTGTTGCCGTATCAGATCGATGTGCTGTCATACAGGGTCCGCCGACCTCTAGCCTCGGCATCGCGCCGACCCTTGATCGCTGCTGAGTCGCGCCGACCGTTCGATCTCTGGTCGCGTCGACTGCCCGACCTTTGATCGCTCCGACCGTTGGAGTCAGAGTCCCCTCGATTCCATGACCTCCATCTCTGGTCGCGCCGATCGTCAGATTGCTTCCTGCGCCAACCTCTAGAGTCCGAGCCTTGCCCTGCCAACTCTGAGTTGCGCGGTGCAGCCGATCCAAAATCGCGCTGACCCCGACCGTTCGAGCCCTCTGGCTCTGCCGACCTCGGTTCGCGTCGACCTCTGGCATCGCCGCGCTCAACTCCCCCTGAAGCTGAGCCCACCTCCTTTATCTCCGAGGTGTGTACGAAGGAGAAAGAGCTCCGTGAGCCTGCCTCCCCTTCATCCGCACTGGTCCCCGACCAGTTCCAGTTTGTCGCCTCATCAAAGACGACATCCCGGGAGATATGTACCTTGTTCTCGACAGGGTCATATAGGCGATACGCCTTGCTCCCAGCTTCGTAGCCAAGGAACACCATTTTGGTGCTCCTATTCTCCAGCTTGCCGAGGTGTGGCTTCACCGTCTTCACGTGTGCCACGCAGCCGAATGTCCTTAGGAAGGACACGTTTGGCTTTCTCCCGTGCCAAGCTTCGAAGGGGGTCTTCCCGGCTACGGCTTTGGTCGGCGAGCGGTTGAGGATGAATACCGCCGTGCTCACCGCCTCACCCTAGAACGCCGCCGGTATATCCTTAGCCTTCAACATGCTCTTGGCCATGCCGACGATGGTCTGATTCCACTTTTCCACGACACCATTCTGCTGCGGCGAGTATGGTGCCGTGAGATGTCGCTCCACGCCCTTCTTGACGCAGTGCCGACCAAACTCCACCGAGGTGAACTCTTCACCTCGGTCGGTCCTCAGCACGCACAGTTTCTGACCCGTCTCGGTCTCAACCCACGCCTGAAACTCTACGATTGCTCTGGGAGCCTCGTCTTTGGTGGTGAGCAGTCGTAACCACATGTACCGACTGCAATCATCCACCAGTTGGAGGAAGTAGCGCTGACCCCCATGCGTCGGCGGGGTGATTGGCCCACACATGTCGCCGTGCACGAGGTTCAGAAGACCCTCGACACGGTATGTCACCTTGCACGGAAACGACTGTCTCCGCTGCTTCCCGACGAGGTAACTGTCACACAGTTCCCCAACATGCTCGATCGTGGGAAGGCCTCGCACCATATCGTGTCGAGCTAGCCTTGCCAGCGCATCGAAGTTGATGTGACCAAACCGCCCATGCCATAGCCACGCATCATCACCAAGCCTCGCCGCCAGGCACACCGGTTGTGTCACCTGAAGCTTGGTGGTGTAGAGACGGTTCTTTCCGTAGTTCACCTTAAGCAGCAACTGCCGCTCTCGGTCTCTGACGCGGAGGACCCCATCTTCGAGCAATATCTAGTACCCTCTCTCGTCCAGCTGCCCGAGGCTCACAATGTTGGTCTTCAGACGTGAGATGAAGTAGACTCCGGTCAACGCGCGGTGCTCGCCATTTCGGCCCTTGAACACCGCCGTGCCTTGTCCCTCAATCTTCACCACCGACCCGTCCCTGAACTTGACCGACCCCAAGATGGTAGTGTCAAGCTCTGTGAAGACCGCCTTGTCCCTCGTCATGTGGCTGCTGGCCCCTGAGTCGAGGTGCCAGGCATCCTCGACAGTGTCTTCCTCCCTTCCCAGGTGAACATGAGCCCGGACTTTGTCCAGCTCAAGTTCACGATGCTCTCCGTCCTCAAGGACGTCCTCGAGAGCACAAAGCTGCGCCAGCAGCAAAAGCGACTCCTGCTCGCCTTCCTCCGCCAGGTGGGCCTTCTCCTTTCGCCCTCCTCCCTGGCGGACGCGCCCCTGACTCCCACGGTCACGGCGCTTGGGTGCACGACAATCACGTGCCCAGTGCCCCTTTTTGCCACAGTTGTGGCACTCGTCGTCGGTGCATGGGGAGGGTTTGCCAATTCTTGGTTTGCCTCTACCTTGCCCGCTCCGACCGGAGGTGGACGGGCTGCCCGCCTGCTCTCTGTAACGCGCCCTCCATTCTTCCTCCATCAGCAGCAGCCTGTTGCTAGTACTTGCCGGCGTTGCTGCCGCGGCGCGGTCCTCGACCGCCTTCAACCTCCCGGTCACGTCCTCCAATGTGAGCTCCGAGAGGTCGAGCAGAGTCTCAATCGAGAGAGCAATCTGCTCGTACTTCACCGGCACAACCCACAGGTACTTCTCGATAACCCGTTGCTCAGCGATCTCGTCACCGAGTGCCGCTAGCTCCGCCACCAGAGAGGTGAGACGCAGTGCGAAGTCCTCCATGGACTCGCCATCACAAAACGTGATGTTCTCATACTCCTTCCGGAGTAGCTGCGCCTTCGCCTTCTTCGCTCGGTCCGAGCCTACGTGCATCGATGCGAGTTTCTCCCACGCCTCCGCCGCCGTCTTCGCTCTCCTCAAGGTGGAGATGAGATCTGGCGTCACCGCGTGGAGAATCGCCTCCAGCGCCAGCTTGTCCTCCATGTCGTCGTCGGTCTCTGACTTGACGGCGAGCCATAAACCACGCGTCTGGAGTATCACCTTCATCAACACCACCCATCGGAGTAGTTCGTGCGTGTAAGCGTAGGGTAGGTGTGGGTGCTGCCGAACTTCCTCACAATCTTGTGGATAATGACTGTACGCGACCCGGAGCGGTACCTTCTGCCGTGCCGCTCTTCGCGGCCACGATGCTCAGGAGAGCGCTCAGCCGTCCGCACTGGTGAACCTACTAGAGAAGTCTCTGGCGTGCCTGCCATCGCTGCTGGTGCTCAACCTCGCTCCGATACCACTTGTTAGTTCCTTCTACGACTTTGCACCTGCAGCTCACACCTTGCCGACCTCTGGCCGACCTCTAGGAACTCACTCCCGACCGCTGTGGCGTGAAGATGAACAGTGCGCAAAGAGAAAGCACAAGCACATAACACACGCGAAGTGGCCGAGTGAACTGGCTCGTTACTTGCTTCTATTATCGATTCTTTACAAGGAGGAAAGCCTTCGGATTTTATACACCCGCTGCAAGTGCAGCAATAAATGCTACAACTACCAACTACTTTACTGTACACTACTATACACCTTTTGACTTCGGCATCCACTGCCACACTGCGCACATCGTCTGTCACATGTCGCCGTCTGTACTGCCACTGTGGTGTCCCGTCGCGCCGTCTTGTTGCCTTGGGAACCGCCGAAGGAGTAGATACGGAGCATCAGGGTTGTTATGTCTAACACGATGCGTCATCCCCCGCACACTTAGACGCGCTCCCGTTGTTATTGGCGGTCGTCGTCGCTGTAATCGGCATTGTCACAGCAATGCGAGGTCCTTCCGGAGGCAATGGCTTGAGCAACCGGCGTCGCGACATCGGCCCCGGCGGCGGCTCAGTTGGCTTTAGGGCACTATTAGTTGGATGCTTTGGTGGCGGTGGCGGTGGCGCCGGCGGAGGTTTTGTAGCAGTGTTAAACTTCGGTGGTGGCGGTGGAGGAGGAGGAGGAGGTGGTGGTGGCACCGGCTGGACGCACTGGCCTCGCTCCACGCTTCGCCGCCAGCCCCGCCGCCGAAACGCTGCCTGTGTGCGCCGAAGGTCGAGGTAATCGGAGATGAGACGGCGAAGCGAGAAAGGGGAGAGGAAAGACCGACGCGACCATGGCCAGAGACAGCGACAACGGCGGGGCCCGCAAGGGGGTGTCGGTTGAACGAGATGCTGACACATGACGAAGCAGCAGCAGCATTTCTCACCGGCCGTGTGACAAACCCAACCGACGGACGGGCATCGGACGGAGCGGACAGTGCGGAAGCTGGGCGGTGAGGAGTGCATCGCGGGGGAGGGCAACGTTTATATGGGTAGATATAAGATATATATATATATATATATATATATCCTGATTGGTTGCCTGCTCCTCGCGCGGCCCAGGCAGGCCGCATGCAGCAGACGCAGTTCGGTTGCTTTGTATGTGCCTCATGACAGGCTCTACACATGCAAAACTTCGGTGCGCGACTGGCTCCGCAGAAACAGATTTGAGTTCCGTCTCCGCGGAGCCAGGCCCGGCTCCAGCAACGCATAATTAATATAATTTAAATAATATTAGTATATTTAAAAATGGATTAATCCTATATTCAAATAATAAATTGTATTTAATATATTTAGATAGGATAATTATTATTTAAATATTTATTTAATTTTTTAAAAATTATAAATTATTTTAGTATATATAAAAGTAGATTAAGATATATAACATTAAAATAAATATTATTAGAGTGTGGTTATATAATTTAAATATTAAAATAATTTATTTTTTTACTTTTATTCTATACATATTAGACTCATACTACAACCAAACATTATCTCTCTTCAATTTCTTTATATACAACCAATCAAACAATCTGTATGTCTTTAACCTAGCTAAAAGAAGTTCGTCCTACCAGATACGAGCCAAACCCACTACAGTCAAACAAACCGACCTTGGAGATAAGAGATTTCTTTAGGGTCCGTTTGGTTGCTCGTATGGCTGAGACTGGCTCGTATGAGATGAGACATGCTTTTTAACTTGTGTAATCACGCTCTAATAACCTCTATTTTTATTTTATAAATTTTAATCTATTTTAATATATACTAATATATTTTAAAATAAATTAATTATTTACTAATACTATCATTAACTGAAAATGGTGTTGCATCCGACGAGACTGGCTCCAGAGAAACGAATGTTTTTCACGTTCCTCGAGAGCCAGACCTGTCCCTGTCCTTTGCATGCGTAGAGCCAGACCGTGCCGCGTGATCAAGAAACCAATCACATCGTCGTTGCACGCCACCAGCCTAGCCACGCCTCAACAGGCATGCAAACATGCCCTTATTAACGCTAATCTGTTGGATCTGCGTCTTCTTGAATGACCTCGCGAGATCCCGCAGCAGGCCGC
Organism: Zoysia pacifica; assembly: GCA_001602315.1. Lineage (NCBI taxonomy): Eukaryota > Viridiplantae > Streptophyta > Magnoliopsida > Poales > Poaceae > Zoysia > Zoysia pacifica. The sequence goes on along the minus strand of BCLH01000002.1, from coordinate 690,016 downwards.
TTCCCCTAACCCTCCGGCCTCCGCATTCATCTTCCGTCCTTTCCCCATCCCCGGGCAAATAGCCGCCAACTAGTGCCCCCGAAGAGTTTCCCGAGGTTGTGGAGATGCAAATCCTTTGGCGGTCGATTCTTTCACTCCGCCGCAGAGTCGGCTCCGCTCGTCCTCGCTGCTGGTGGCCAGCGCTTGTGCGACGACACACTCAACTCGTGGCTTTATCATCAGTCCATCCCAATCATCATTCCCGGTCTGTTCTTTCCTCCTTCTGTTGTTCTTTCGAACATGTATATAATTCCGTCGCAAAAAAATACATGTATATATTAAGCGCCTTGTGACCAATTTTAGATCTGGATTCTCACGGGAAAAAATCATATTCAGAAGGAATATAATTTATTTTATCTGTTCCTTCCATACGACGTCCCTCTCATAGCAATAAAGAATTGGTATTTGTTGGGTTAAAGTTGCTACTCTGTTAGTTTGGAATTGGAATCGTTGGAAACATAGAAGCTATTTCAGTTTTTTGTTATTAGGGTTACCCATTTAGTCCATACGGGTTATTCTGTGATTGCATACATCTCATTTGAGACGGATACTAAGATTGACTGTTTCTGTTATTCTGTGATGGATTTGTTGACAGATCCTGGAGCATGCAACCGCACTTGTGCATCCCCTACGCTTGTTCCACTATAAAGAGCATGGATGCCTCAAATATGAGGAAGAAGGAAACCCAGGAGGCCAAGGATAATTTCACACCCACCTTGGTGGGGCATAGATATGCCAATGGTGTATGGTTCCCATTTGTTTATCCAAATAGCAGTCACCGTGATGGTGCCATATATAAAAATATGGCTTTACAGGAGGTCTATTTTAACTGTGATATTACTGATCGTAACGAGAGTAAGTGTCCAAATGACCAAATCATTTATCCTGGTTCTTATCCGTATTCTCAAACTCGTATTTGTTGCACTGTATTCCCGAAACCGTATCTGTTGTCCCCATTTATATTTCAGTAACGAACAAACCTAATCTGGATGGTTGAGCTCAAATCTGGATGTGGGAGTTACCCATGATCACTAAATTTTATGGGTGGTCTACTATTGCTTTTCAATATATAGATAATTTCTCTACTGTATTAGGTAACAGTTGTTATATTTTATCTTTGTGAAGCTCGTTTGGAACCAATGATGTTCTCCAAGGCCTTGGAAATCTGCTCATATCATAGGGGGTGTTGCCGGCTCCATTTTCCAAGTCACAAGTTGCAGTTTTTCTCAGTATCTCTAGCTCAAAGTTCAATCACCAATGGCTTAATGCAATTATATGGATACATAGCAGTGCGGGACATGCGGGATTACAAGCTTAACTATATTCTAAATTATAGCAGGGATGACCCCATCACTGTCAAGCAGGTGAACTTCTACATATATCAGTAAGTACAGTTAATTTATCCTGTGTTCGTAGTTACTCCATTGTAAGTCCCCTGTCCTTTCCCATGCATAAATGATAAATAGAAGGAATGAGAGTGAGCCTATATACTCTCTGATGATGCTTGGGAGAACCACTTAGCCTCTGATTGCGGTAGTATTCATCTATGCTTCCATTTTTTACAATGAAGATTGATCTAGGTCCTGGCTGTTTATAGCTGGAGTATTAATGAGGCATTTTGAATCCACTCCACAGAACAGACTTTGTTTATCCGTGGTGAGGGCACAACGGAGCTGTTTGTGTGCATGGATTTGTGTAAACAAATACGTTTATCTCCAAGGTTATACAGAGCTGGAGTTTTATTTTATTTGTCTGGAATTTTTAACTTTGTACTGTAGGCTTCTTACAACTGTGTTGCTATCTTTTTTTCTAATACATTATCTACCAGTGGGGGCCTCACTTGCTGCATTACCCTAAAAAACAGTTGTCTTGCTTTTTTTTTTTTTTTGAAAATAGTGATTTTTACGTGCAGCATATGCTTGTAGAACTTGAGGTATATGTTATCAGAAGTTATAAATATGTTGATTATGTTGGAATATAGTGTCTATTATCAGATTTCCTTTTTCTTATTTTGGTACTTAGAGCTATTTTATAATTGTTAGAGATATGGATAGAGTAGTTAGTTAGTCTGGATAGACTAGAGTTAGTTAATCTATTTATCTCTTTATTGTATTATTGCATTTATCTGTGCATATTGTACCGCTACATTTACCTATATATAAGAGGTCATTGGCCCTTTGGGAAATATAAGATCCGTTTCCCTAACATGGTATCTGTTCTTTTATAGGGTTCTCTCATTGAAATGACAGGCCCTAAAAGAAGCATCTGTATGTCTCACGCTGTTCTTATAGAATTTGACATGAGGATCATCAATGGAGAGCAGGAGGATTCTGATCTGCAGCTCATTGACGGAGCAATGGGATGCAACTATTTTAGGCCATGGAAACCAATAAAAAATCGTATAGTAGGTGACTATGGTGCAGTTGACATGTCTTTGGCCTATATTGAGTACGGAATTGAGGCCACAATAGAACTGTCCCTATGTGAAGTGCAGAGGGATTTCCGTTTATCTCTAAGTTCCTTTATTTATATTATGGAGAACTACGAAGAAATTCCGCTTTTTCATGGCACAAGTTCTCAGGGGATTGGCCAGAGAAGGTTCGTGGTTGCCGTCCCAGGAGGCACTGAGATGCAATTGGAGTTCAAGTTCGGTAACGATAATGCAAGGAGTTATCGCACCTCTTTTAAAGCGATGGCACATGGATATGCCTGTCAAGAGATATTGCTCGAGCTCGAGCTTGGCTCTATCTTAGTGAAGGTGACTTGGTCCAGTGTCTATATTTAGCAAGTGCGATATGAGTTTGCACTGGGCCCTTGCTAAAGTACTTTATATTTTCATGGACAGAGGAGCAGCAGCCCCTGTGTATCTGCCAATGTACGTAATTATATACTACTCTTATGTGGAACCAGTACTGTTTACCTGAAACATATTTCTTCGTACTTGAGAATGCCTCTGCACGTGTTCTAAGTACGTTCATATGCTTCACAGCAATCAGAATGGAAGATTTACTATTTAGAATGAATGCAGATCGATTCAACCTTTCTTGAACACAGTTTTGCGAACCCTCTCTGGGTACTAAGGGTCTGTTTAGATCCCATTAACTAACTATTAGTGTATTTGGTAGGATTAATTATTAGTTCATCTTGTAATAAATTGTTTATTTCACCCTTGATTAATTGTTATTCTGTGTCTGTTTAGATCTAAGACTAATTGCTACAGTTGAGGGTAATTTTGAAATTTTTTTTACTTGCGAAATGTTAGCCCCTATTAGTCTCTCTGAATGGACTAATTGAAAAAAAAATTCATGGGTGTATTAAAATTAATCTCTCTATTAGTTCACCGTTTGGAGAGAACTAATTTTTAGTCGACAAACAAATTGTTTATACATGTGCGAACTAAATAAAACTGTCAAACTAAGGAAATCAGATGTAGTAAGGAACAGTTCCACTTGATGCCATAAGATCCTCAAAATCAAACTGCATTATGAGTGCTCAAATAGGTTCATATGAAGACTAATGGCATGTACAACGGATAGACGAGTTGTCTGTTTGAAATCTAACATATAGACAGCTAAAAAATAGATTATACAATGGGTGTCTGTTTCTCCGTCTGTAGACTGTTTAATACTATGCATGTGGCCAGGATCAATGATGCATACTCTCTCCGTTTTGTTTTTCTCGTCGCTCCCGACATATTTGTGGGGATTAATAAAACAGACAATTGACCGGTCTGCCCTGGAGTCATGCACGAACCTGGAGTTCAACGACGGACAAGGATGGTGGGTGTACGGAGACGGATAGAAAGCGGCACAGGAGCAAATACGGAGGAAGCTTTTAGATTTGTACCGGGACGACAACAAAAAGAACACACTTGGAGATGAACTACAGCGACAAGGAAAAAAAAATGGAGGGAGTACTATTTTTTTTTGTCACTGTGCTGCTATTTCATAAAAACATTCAATATGCACAAATTAAATTAACATAGTAATAATATTTATTTATAATAACATAGATACATTATATATTATATTTAATCGCATCTTTGTTTCGCTAATTTTCTTTCTTTGCATAGCGTTGCCATATGTGGTTGATTAAATCCTTCTTGAGTTGCTTATGTGTCGGTCGTAGAGGAATTCCTCCGAAGCACCTCCGCGAAGTACAGATTTGTGTCGTTGCTTGTACTCACTTATGATGGAAGCACTACTGTCGCACTCGTGATCTTATCTATATCAAGAACACTCTAACCAATTCCTTTTCATCTTCCACTGCCATATTGTGAAGAATAACACAAGCTTGTATTATGTTGATAACGTCACTTGCTTCCATAAATGTGCAGGTCGTTGAACAATATCAAAATGAGATTGCAAGACGCCAAACACGCACTCAACATCTTTGTTCTCTCTTTACATCAATGCAAATAATTTATCTTCATTTGACTGAGGTGCCGTTACCGTTTTCTCAAATACCGCCTACTCTGGATATATTCTATCAGCAAGATAGTAGCCCATGTCATACTGTGTTCCATTTACCACATACTGAACCATAGGAGCTTCACCTTTTATTTGCTTGAATGAAAAGTGGTGATGCTATGGCTGCCACCAGATTACCTTAATTATAGGATCTATTAGTTGGATTAGCAGAATTTCTAGATTATCGGATTAGTTCCAGTATTTGTTTAGATTAGTTCCTGTGTTTGTTTGGATTAGTTTTAATGTTTATTAGGAACTGGTTACAAAAGCCTAAATCTAGTTAATTAATAAAGTAAGTCGGAGATTGAGAAAATACTACCGCTCCCTTAGCTGCACGCCACCAGAGAGGCTAGGCAGCAGCATGGCACCTCAGCCAACTAACCGCCACCGCCAGCCTAGGCCATACCCGTCTCTCTCATCCCTACAACCTACACAGATGTTGGAGTATCAAATATTCTAACAATCTGGTATCAGCGATGTCACCCTCCTCCCATCACAGACCTACCTCCGTTCTCCACAACAACAGCACCGACCCCCACCTCGAAGCTGGCCGCGGCCACGGTGGCCACACCTGACGCCTTGGCCAAGGCGGTCGCCGACCTGGCTTGCGTCATCGCCAACATCTCCGTTCGCCTCTCCAACTTGGAAAATCAGCAGACATTCTTACCATTGCCGGCTGTCTCCACCGGTGCTTCCCTATGAGATGCAGGGCTACGACGCGACGGGGCTGTCGCTGCCGAGCGCACCGCACCGCCCCGAAACCTAGCAGCAGCCGCCGCTGCTGCCACTGTGGTCGCTGCAAGCCGCCTCCTTATCTCCGTCAATGCCTTGGAGGGTGACATGGCCACAGACTCGGTCGGCCTACCACTGCCCAACGTCTTCCAGGCGCCAATCCGCCCCCACTGGACTAGGTTCGTCCACAAGCTGCTGCCGTGCAACAAGCACTAGCCCCACGTCATCTTTCGCCGTGTCGGCCACTAGACCTCGGCGGAGTCTTGGAGTACCAGCCGCACGGTGTCCCATATCCCTTGTGTCCCCGGTGGCGGTACGCACCGCATTGGATAGGGAGCCTTCGATCGGCAACATGTGCCATGGCAGGCACATGTTCGCCCCCACCAAGATATGGCGCAAGTGGCAACACCATGCCAACATCAACCTTGGGTGCTTTGTGATATGGACTGAGAGCGCTGCCGGTGGTCATCCGCTCCTACCACTATCCACAGGTTTAGATTGATGACGCCCTCCTTCCCGAAGTTCAGCTAGAGGACGAGCTATTTGTCGAGGGGGCGACATGTTATGGCCGCCACCAGATTTCCTTAGTTATAGGATCTATTAGTTGGATTCACAGATTTCGAGATTATTGGATTAGTTCCAAGTTTTGTTTAGATTAGTTCCAGGGTTTGTTTGGATTAGTTTTAGTGTTTGTTAGGAATTGTCTATTAAAGCTTAGATCTGGTTAATTAATAATGTAACTTGGAGATTGAGTAAATTCTCCGTCTCCCTTGGCTGTACGCCACGAGAGAGGCACCGGGCAGCAGCATGGCGCCTCAGCCAACTCGCCGCCACCGCCAGCCTAGGCCACGCCTTCCTCTCTCTCATCTCTACAACCTACGCAGCCTTCGGAGGAGAATTTTCAATTCTTACCACCAAATACATTAACCTTTCAATTCTTACCACTCAATTCGTAAGCCTTTTAATACTTACCACTAAATACGTTTTTCACTTTAAAACATACCATTTCTTCAAAGTTTTAATTATTTTCACTGGTTTATATTGTGTTAAAATAAACAAAATTTGAGCTTAAGTGATGCTAATAGTATAATAAATATAATGCATTATTACACAATATAATAACATAATATAAAACAATAGAAATGTTAAAATTTTCAAGAAATGGTATGTTTTGAAGTGAAAAATGTATTTAGTGGTAAGAATTGAAAGGCTTACGAATTGAGTGGTAAGAATTGAAAGGCTAACGTATTTGGTGGTAAGAATTGAAAAATCTCCCTTCAGAGGATCACCAATTCTAACATGTGACATGTTTAATACATTGATATCATTTTGAGATCTGATTGTACCGAAAAAACTTGCCATATAAGAAGATCATGAGATGCCACTGCTTCAAGTATCATAGTGGGAATGCCTTTGTCACCACGTGTGAGCATGCTTGCCCAACCTTTCGAACAATTCTTCCAAGCCCAGTGCACACAATTGATGCTGCCCAACATTCTTGGAAAACCATGAGCCTCATTTTCTTGTAAAATGTTTCCTATCTCATTGGCTCTTGGAGGACATAGATACTCATCACCAAAACATTGAATCACTCCTTAAGCAAATTTTCCCAAAACCTCAAGAGAAGTGCTTGCGGCTATCTTCAATACCTCATCAAGTTGATCAGAATACGTGCCTTAAGCAAGCATCCTCATAGCTGTAGTACACATTTAAAGGGGTGAATGCCCATCCCTACCAGTTGCATGGACTCTTTGGGTAAAATATGGAGACCAATCACTCAGATTGTTCACACATGCATAGGAACAATAGCATGCTCATCCTAAATCTCCATCTAAACATCTCAGTAGTGTAGATAGAATATGCAGAAAAAGAATTTGCGACAAGATCTGAAAGTTGCCTAGAGAGGGGTGAATAGGCAATCTAAAATAATTCCTAAAAATCACAAACTCAATGAACTGTTAGACCACCGGATACTCCGGTAATGTGCCGAACACTTTGATCACCGGAATGTCCGGTACTTTGCCGGATACTCCGGTCAAGCAGAAGCTTGGACGAAATTTGAATCTAAGCAAGTTTTAGCAAGTTCTAGCAAATTCCACTTGAATTAAAAGACTAGAATATGATATAGGAAGTATATTTAAGCAATTAAACAAGCTAAAAACTAGGGAGCAAGCAGATCGAAGCAAATCTATGGATATGAACAACGCGAACAATATGAACTTGCAAGAACGAAAGGAACACAAGGAGACACAAGATTTTACTTCGAAGTTCGAGTCCACGAAGGAAGTCTATGTCTCCGTTGAGAGGTTCACAAAGAATCAGATCTCACTCGATCCTTTCTCTCACTCAACCAACCACAAAGGTGAGGTTTAGTTCTTCACTATCAAATCCCTTTCGAGAAGCATGAACAAACTTTCCGGGGCGTCACCACACGAGTTGGAAGCAAAAGCTCCAAGAGTAATGAACTCAAATTGAATCTCGATGATGCTGCAAATGCTCAATGGGAGTGAAAGCACTTCTCTCTCAAACACTAGCTCAAATCTTGAATGCTTAGTCATTGGAAGGGAGTGGGAGAGTGTTTTTGGAGCTCAAGAGTGTGTTTTGCAAGTGTGAGTCGCTCGCCATCTCAAATGGGGCTGAGGGGGTATAAATACCCAGACTCCAAAAGTAGCTGTTGGATCACATTCTGACTGACCGGACACTCTGGCACTTTGCCGGACACTCCAGTTCACTAGAGTCTCCGGGAACTTGCCGAATCCTTCGGAGAGGCCTCTCGGGTTGGCTAAGGCTGAGCCACCGGAGTCTCCAGCACTGTGCCGACCACTCCGGTGAGCCCTCTCGGGTGCGGGCTGTCAGGCCCTTGAAGTCTTCGGCACTTTGCCGGACACTCTGGTGAGCCTTCTCGGGTTCGGCTATCTGGCTTACCAAAGACTCTGGCAATGTGCCAGATACTCCGGTAAGGGGTCTCGAGTTAGGTGATGGTTTGAGCATTATGACACCTTTGAGACATCAATTTGAGTCCCCTTGACAGTACGGCATATCTAGACTCAAAAAAATGATAAAATCTAATATTCTTCCATGAGAAAAGGCTCCGGGACTTGATCCTCAAAAATTGGGGGTCTTCCTTTTTCTTTTAATATTCTTTTATTCTTTTTGAAACTTTTGCACTGTTAAGACACTTAACAAACGTCATTAGCTCTATGAATGGTTTGTCATCATCCACCAAAACCCATTAGGGGGCCTAGATGCACTTACAATCTCCCCCTTTTTTGGTGATTGATGATAACACATTCAAAGCTTCAAAAAGAGGTATAATCAACAGTTTTAGATGCTTGTGATATAAGAAGCTCCCCCTAAATGTTTGAATGGACTTGAATTCCATATTTTTGCTTTAACAATCCAAAATGCACATTTTTGAGACAAAAAGTGAGAGCTCCCCCTATATCCAAGCATCCATAAGGTGCAACAAGTGAGTGGACATAATATGTGAAATGCATATGACAAAAAAATATCCACACAACAAGTATAAGAAGATCAAAAAGAATATTTCACCATTACACCACCACATATCATAAGCAACATATCACAAATAGAGTACGAAAAGAGTTATTACAAACCACAAATCACATAGTCTTAAACTAACACTCACACAAGTCTTATATGTCCATCATTACAATAATATAAGCCAAGATAAAGATAGATGACATGAAAAGATATCTTCTCCCCCTTTGGCATCACATCACAAAAAAAGAGAAAAGAATACAAAGTGAGAAGCTCAAGGTGTGGCGTCGCTATCTTCACCACCTTCCTCATCATCCCCTTCTTCTTCATCAACTTCGCCTTTACTCTCTCCCTCGGCGGCTTCGGGTTCCTCTTCACCTTCTTCCTCACTTGCTCCACCCTGTTGCTCATGCTCTTGCACCAAGCGTTGAGCATAGTCAAGAGAATCTCAAAGATTATTAAAGATAGGCGGTGGAGGGAAATCCAGATATTCACTAAGTGGAGAAAGATTGATTTGAAGATGAGGCAGTCCGGTCTTGCCTTGCCGCTAGAGATTGGAAATGCTCACAGGTCTCATGGCGGTGCTCTCTAATCTCGGTAGCATTGTGAGTACAAATGCTAAAGACGGCTTTGAGAGCCCGAGTAATGAAGGAGGAAGAAAAAGACTTACAGTACTTCTTTTTGGAGGCACCGTGAGAGGGGTCATGTGAAGAACATTCACCTCTAGAAGGTAGAGCTGCTGGACGAGAAGTGGATCCAGTGGATGTGCCAGTGGCCCGAATGTGATAAGGATTGTGCTTCATCTCACAATAAAGTTGGCCATTGAGCAAACGGTGGATCATACGCATGATGTAGGGAGCATAGCTACCGCTCCAGATCAGTGTGGTAGAAGTGATGGTGATCTCTTGGTAGATGAAGTCAAAAACACTAAAACGTCCTTGAGTGGCATCAATATCTTGCATCCAGTAGAGCAAGTTCCTTGCCATCTGCATAACACGTATCTCCAGATCTAGGACACAAGGTGACACAGAACAAGGAGTTGAGATATTTGAAGTAGGAGATCATCATGTGCACTTTGTCAAGATTGACGGGTCCATACCTCTCATCATAGAGAAAAGATATCTCCCCATCAAACAGAACCTGCTCAGAGTTAATCTTATGCTTCACCAAGTCGTCCTTACCAAATCCAAGATAAGCAGCAAATTGTGAGTAGGAGACCTAGTAGTGGTTGCCCTCTAGAGCCTAGTGGAGAATATCCTCATCTCCAGTCCTGTCAATCCAGATTGTATTGTAGACTTGGGCTATGATCTCATCACACCAATCCTACTTGTGCTCCGTGATGTCCTTGCAGCCCCTTTGCTCACAAACCTCAATGATCTGATTAAAGACAGGATCCTCGGCTGCACTCATGTAAGTCCAATCAATCCACTTCATAGGAGTTGTCCTCACTTTCTTATCCGCAATCACAGACTGCTACCAATTCATGTGAAAGAGGTTGTGGAACTTGTAATCAGCACATCCAGACTGCGTCTCAAGGGTATAAGGACCTAAGTACCGGTGGGAAATGAAATCATGAGACCCTTTGGTGTAGTGCATAGTGCTCCTCAACTGGCGGGGAGGAAACCGATCCTGAGAGCCACTGCCCTGTCCACCTGCAACTCCCTTTCCCTTGCCTTTACCACCTCCGGTGCTCCTTCTCAAAGGCAAAGTCGAACCATGAGGAACATCTCGAATAACAATGCCTTGCTCCTTCCTGGTTGCTTCTTAGAGGCGGCAACCTTCCGCTTACGCTTGGGGTGCTCTTCATCATGATCGCTTTCAATCGCTGGCTCTTGCGGTGGAGGTTGAGCTCTCCTTTCATGACCCATCTGTCAACAAGAAGGCAAGAAGGGAACCACTAAGATACTGACAAGATAGGACAAAAGGAGGCGTGAAAGGAATGTGCAAGTTCACTAATGTACCAGAGTCTCCGGTAACATGTTGGACAGTCCGATCACCGAACACTCTGGTCCACCGGACCCTCTGGCAAGTTGCCGAACACTCCGGTCCCCCGTGTTCTTGGCAAGAATCGATGAAATCTCTCTAACCGTCCGAGGCATTGCATTCAAACATTCGGCATCACAAGGATACACCAAAAGAAGATGATTCACCGAAGGAAATCCCCTAGAACGGCCTACGGAGAGAGATCGGGAAAAGTTGGATTTTGAATGAAATACCTTGTTCTAGTCTCGATCCGACGGGGAAACGGCGGGGAGTGCGTGATGAAGCCTCAAGGAGTCTTGGAGAACAATCCCTTGCGAGGACTTGGCCTGATCTGAAGGATTTGGAGTGGTGGCGATTTTTGGGGCAAAAAGAGGCGTCGGGTGGCTGGAGACTCGAATGGGGTTGTGAACTGTTGAATGTGGGGCCCTCAGAGTTTAAATACTTCCAGGCCACTGGACACTCCGGCAAAGTGCGGGAGTCTCCGGCCACCGGAGTATCCGGTAAAGTACCGGAGTCTCCGGTGGGCCTTCTCTGTTTCGGCCACAAGAGCCACCGGACACTCTGGCAAAATGCCGGTTAGTCCGGTGAGCCTTCTCTGGACAGCAGCAGGAATTCGAAGAATCTTGGGAATTTTGGAGAGAACTTTGGAGATTTAGCAAGAATAGGCTTATATAAATTTAGATGGACATATAAACACTCTGTCATATAGTGATCAGCAACAATCAATATTCAAAGCAATGATCACTTTACAACAAAGTTGGTCCTAAGACCAAGAACAATAAAATACTTTGAAAATCACTCAACATTTTCATAAGATCGTTTGATTCACAAGCAAATATAAAATAACAATCAGATGTGCATTACTTCAAGCCACATTTCGATAATCAATGATATTAAGCTCACTCCTAAGCTCACAAAAAAGCTTCTCATCTAGAAGCTTGGTAAAAATATTGGCCAATTGTTCTTTTGTGGGTACATGGTATATCTCTATATCCCACTTTATTGTATGATCTCTCAAGAAATGGTGATGAATGTCTATGTGCTTTATGCAGTTATGATCACAAAGATTATTAGCAATTTTGATGGCACTCTCATTGTCACATAGGAGAGGGACTTTGTTCTCAAAGTAACCAAAGTCCTTGAGGGTTTGCCTCATCCATAGCAATTGGGTGCAACAGCTACCCGCAGCTATGTATTCGGCTTTGGCGGTGGATAGGGCAACAAAGTTTTGTTTCTTGGAGGACCATGATACTAGAGATCTTTCCAAAAATTGACAAGTCCCTGATGTGCTCTTCCTATTCACTTTGCATCCGGCATAATCCGCATCGAAATATCCAAAGAGATTAAAAGTGGAACCCTTTGGATACCAAAGTCCTAGGTTTGGTGTGTGAACTAAATATCTTAAGATTCTCGTAACAGCCCTTAAATGAAACTTCTTTGGTGCGGCCTGAAATTTTGCACACATACACACACTAAACATGATATCAGGCCTAGATGCATAAAGGTAAAGCAAAGATCCAATCATGGAGCGATATACCTTTTGATACACCGCTTTTCCACCGAAGTCAAGATCAAGATGGTCATTTGTCCCCATGGGAGTCTTGATAAGTTTAGCATCCGCCATCTTGAACTTCTTGAGAATGTCATGGGTGTACTTGGTTTGGCATACAAACGTCCTTTCCTTGAGTTGTTCCACTTGAAAGGCGAGGAAAAATGTCAACTCTCCCATCATGGACATCTCAATTCTCTTTGTCATGACCTTACTAAACTCATCACAAAAAGTTTTGTTAATAGAACCAAATATTATGTCATCGACATATATTTAGCACACAAATAAATCATTATCAACTCTTTTTGTGAAGAGGGTGAAATCGGCTTTTCCAATTTTAAAACCACTTTCAATGGGAAAATCCCTAAGGCATTCGTACTATGCTCTAAGAGATTGCTTAAGCCCATAGAGTACCTTATAGAGTTTATAAACATGGTTAGGATACTCATTATCTTCAAAGCCAGGTGGTTGCTCCACGCACACTTCTTCTTTGATTGGCCCATTGAGAAATGCACTTTTCACGTCTATTTGCTATAGCTTGAAATCATGGTGAGTAGCATAGGCAAGTAATATATGAATTGACTCAAGCCTAGCTACGAGGGCAAAGATTTCATCGAAATCCAAACCTTCAACTTGTGAATAACCTTTTGCCACAAGTCTTGCCTTGTTTCTTGTCACGACTCTATGCTCATCTTGTTTGTTGCGGAACACCCATTTAGTACCCACAACATTTTGACTTGGACGCTCTACCAAGGACCAGACTTCATTCCTCTTGAAGTTGTTCAATTCCTCATCCATGGCCATCACCCAATCCGGATCACCAAGTGCATCTTCTACCCTAAATTGTTCCAAAGAGAAACAAAAGAGTAGTGTTCACAAAAAGTAGCAACTCGTGATCTAGTGGTTACCCCTTTTTCAATATCACCAAGAATGTTGTCAACGTGGTGATCTCTTTGAATGCTTTGGTGAACTCTTGGGTGTGGCACTTGACATCTTGGTTCATCTTGCTCTTCTTCTTCATCTCCCCCTTGATTATTGCCCTCTTCTTCTTGGGCTTCATCTTGTGTTGGTGGTGATGCTTCATTGGAGGATGGATCATCTTGGTTAACTTGTGGATCACATGAACGCACATCACCAATTGTCATCCTTCTCAATGCATCACATGGAGCTTCTTCATCATCTAAGACATCAAGATGAACTTGCTCTACTTGAGAGCCATTAGTCTCATCAAACACCACGTCACACGTGACTTCAACTAAACTAGAGTTTTTGTTAAAGACACGATATGCATGAGAGTTTGAGTTATAACTAAGCAAGAAACCTTCGTCCGCCTTTGAAGCAAACTTGGATGATTTGTGTTTTTTGTTGAGAATATAACACTTGCTTTAAAAAACATGAAAGTACGAGATGTTAGGTTTGTTACCGGTTAGAAGCTCGTAGGTGTCTTCTTCAAGATGCGATGAAGATAGAGCCGGATAGTTCCATGACACGCCGTGTTTACCGCTTCAGCCCAAAAGCAATCGGAGGTCTTGTATTCATCAAGCATGGTTCTTGTCATCTCTACGAGAGTGCGGTTCTTCCTTTCGGCAACTCCATTTTGTTGAGGGGAGTAGGGTGACCGAAAACTCATGCTTGATGCCTTCTTCATCAAGATACTTCTCCACTTGAGTGTTTTTGAATTTGCTTCCATTATCACTTCTTATCTTCTTGACTCTTAAGTCGAATTCATTTTGAGCTCTTCTCAAGAACTTCTTGAGTTCTTTTTGAGTATCACTCTTATCATGCAAAAAAAACCCAATTGAAACGAGAATAATCATCAATAATTACAAGACCATATTTGTTACTGCCAATGCTTATGTAGGCTATTGGACCACAAAGATCCATATGAAGCAATTCCAATGGCCTTGTTGTTGTTACGATGTTTTTGGTGGGATGTGGCGCTCCAACTTGTTTTTCGGCTTGACATGCTCCACAAGGCTTATCTTTCTCAAAGACAACATTGGTTAGTCTTAGGATGTGACCATCTTTTAAGAGCTTATTAAGATTCCTCATTCCAACATGGACTAGCCTACGATGCCACAACCAACCCATGGTTGACTTTGCAATTAAACATGTGTCAAGTTGAGCCTTATCCATTGAAAAGTCAACAAGATAAAGCTTTCCCTTTAATACACCCTTAAAGGCAATAGAGTCATCCCTCCTTCTAAAGACCGTCACACCCTCATTAGTGAACAAACAAATGTAGCCCATCTCACAAAGTTGTGAAACGAACAAATTGTAGTCCAAAGAATCAACAAGCAAAATATTAGAAATAGAATGCTCGGTTGTGATAGCAATTTTACCATAACCTCGCACTCTTCCTTGGTCGTTGTCACCAAATGTGATACTCTCCATTGAATCTTTATTATCTTGGTAGAAGGTGAAGATCCTCTTCTCTCCGGTCATTTGATTTGTGAATCCACTATTTAGCACTCAACTTGATCCACCGGAGGAGTACACCTACAAAACAAGTTAAGCCTTGTTGTTAGGTATCCAAATTTGTTTGGGTCCTTTCACATTAGCCACAAGAGTCTTGCGCACCCACACACAAGCTTTTGAGTTCTTGTTGCATGGCCCAACATACTTAGTAGTGATTCTACCATGCTTGTTTTTCATGAGAACATATGATGCATCAAAAGTTTGAAATAGCATGGACATATTATGAGAAGCATTAGTATGAGAATCATGACACTTTAAAAGATCATTAGTGACTTTGGTCTGGCTTGCTTCTTTTGGTTGGTTCCCTCTTTTATAATTTTTGGAAACTCTTGACCATTCTTCACTTCTCTTGCATATTGTTTTTCATTATGAGCATAGCCAATACCGTCCTTGACATGAGGGCGCCTTGTGTTCAAATATGCACTTCTTGCATATTCCACCTTCTTACCGTCAAGTTCTTGCTTCTTTTGATGAACTTGCCCTTTCAAAGTTTTCATTTAATCTTTCAAGTCATGAATCAATTTGACATTAGTAGCACAAGCTTCAATATCAATGTTCTTACATCTAGCACAATGTTTAGGAGCTCTAGTTGAGCTAGGTGTACCTTTAGGTGTCACACCCTCAAAATTTGAATTCTTAGTTCGTGTAGTCTTGGGGTTTGTTCCTCTTTTAGCTCATCAAAATTTTCAAGAAAATCTCACTAAAGCAGGAAGTAATAAATGGGAATTTCGTAAACTTTTTAAAAACAAGGAAGTGAAAGTGCTTGTACGTTCTTCCTCTCGTTGAGTTTTCTTTGCTTCTTCTGTTCTTTTGCCTGCTTGGTGATTTCTGTTCTTGAGAAGCAACCTAACCCAAATTCCCAAACTTGTTGCACAGACTCGGGGCCAATGTTGTGACTTCAGGAACTTTTCCCTGAGCCATGGCCGTTGGACACAGGCAGGGCACCGTGCCCACTGTCCTGTCCGGCCTCAACCTTGCCCCTCTGTCCCTCCGTTTCTGCTCTGTTTCCTCTGTTTCTCTCATGCTCCAGCTTGCCCCTGCAGCTGCCCTGCTTCACCCCTGCCTCGCCCCTGCTCCCCAGCTCTCGTCCCTGTTTTTCCCATGCCACACCTCGAGCGCCCCCAGTCGCCGTGCATCAGCGCCGTTAGCCGGCCAAGGGGCAAGCCGACAGCGTCACACCGCCCACGTGTGTGCGCTCACCGCACCCCAATGCCGTGCGCGCATGCGTTGGTGGCCAGGACGCCGGCCAGGTCGAGCTGCCCACTTGGAGGCTTGCCAGCGCCGCACCGTCGACCAGCTCGCGCCGCCAACCGTATCCCGGTCAGATCCTCGCGCAGCATTGCCACAGGCCGCGAACAACCACCCTGTCGCCCTCTTAACACCTCAGAGCGCCCTGCCCCCAACCAAGCTGCGCTAGGTGGCCGCCGCGGGCTGCGCTTCGCCGATTGCCGCCGCCGCAGCAAAATCCTTCGCTAGCCGCAAAGCTCCGCCCCACTTTCACCCCTCACACGCACTAGCACTCCTCGGGACGGCCAACACTCGAGTGACTTGGCTGCTGCCCTGTCTAATCACGGCATAACCCCGACGCGACACCACACCAGAGATTCGCGATGAATGCGAATCACTCCATCACTCCTCTCCAGCAGGCCGCCCGGTGAGCCCGCAAGCCACTGCCACGCGCCCAACCGCTCCCAACCCTTAAAACCTTGCTATCCAGCTCCGTCTCACCCTGCCGCTCCGCTCCACAAGCTCAGCTCTCGGCCTCTCTCTCTCAAACCGTCCAATTTTGCAGAAATCGCCCTTCTTCCCCAAAACCGGTCATCACCGGCCAACCTCAAAATTTGCACAGACCAGAGCCTCTCCGCCCAGCTCCACCGCTTCACACCGTCTCTGGCGTCCCCTGAGCACGCTCAAAGTGGCACAGGAGCCATCGCACAGCCCCCAGGCCACGCGACGAGCGCCGTCATCCACCATTTGGCGCAGCCACGAGCTCGGGGGAAGTTTCCTGCACGATCCCTGCGTCCTGGGGGTCCTCACGCGCGCGGGGATGGGCCACCTCCGCGAGCCCAGCGCCGCTCCTACGGAGCGCGGCCGTGCGCGCCCCCTGCGTGTCGCGGCCATCCATGCGGCTCACCGTCGCAGCACCAACCCCTGTCGACCGCTTCACTGCCTCACACCGCCGACCCCCAAAGCGGTACCGGAGGGAGCTCCGGCGAGCCCCCTCTGCCGCACGCCGTCGGGGGCCCCGACCCCCAACGGTCAGGCCAGACCCGGTAGGCCAAGCCAACCATGGCCTATGGCCCACCTGGCAGCCGTTAGGCATACCCTTGCACTCTGCTGTACACCTTGCACTTACCCACACCCCACTGGGCCCACTGGCCGGTCACAGCTGGAAAAAGGGGAAAAAGGCTAGCGCCACACGAATTGGGGACACGGACTGAAGCTCTGTCTGCGAGACAGGCGCAGACCGAAGACTCTGGCACTATACCGGAGCCATTGGGAAAGCCTCTCTGGAACGAGAGTTTCTCCCACCGGAGTATCCGGCCTTACGCCGGAATGTTTGATGGCGCCTCTCTGGAACGGCACCGCGAGAGCCGACCTTCGTGCTTCTGCGCGTGTCCAGAGGCTTGGACACAGCCCAAGAGCTGTGTCCACCAAACCCATTGTCCACTTTGTGCCCAGGAGAGCCCAGCAACAGTGCACACACACCAAGCACTATAACCACAAGATCTTCGAAATCCCCGAAGTCGTCTCCTGTGACACTCTGTTCATGACCAGGGCTGTGGACACGAGCCAGACCATGTATCCATGGGACCTTTCCTGGTTTTCGGGACAGAAGACCGTTTACCTCACGACCACCACACCACAGCTCCGATTTTGACAATCTTCATATTTATGGAATCAGCGCCACAAGCCCCACGATCTGGAAACCTGTTTCTCTCAATGCTGCTTCTCAAGTTTGCTCTTTTTTTGAGTTTTCTTTTCATTAGGCTTATGTGTTCATTGTTACGTGTAGCTGATGAGGAGTTCGAGGAGGAGGAGGCTGAAGACCCAGAGTACGAAAAGGAGTTTGAGGACGCCACTGAAGGCAAGCTCTAACCCCTCTTGAACATACTGAACCCATGTTTTTCTTGCATACCTACAGGGCCTGTGCTTGCATCTTTACTTTATTTGTGCTGAAGCGTTGTGTAGATGAATACCCTTTTTGCTTGAATGTACTTATATTAATGTCAGTTACTTGCTGGTCATAATGGAAGTATGCCTTGTAAACCATTGATAGCGCACCCTTGTTAACCATAGGAGCTCTGTTCACTGAACATTTTAAAGAACGAAAAGTTGCCTTGTAACTAGAATTGCTTAGGTCCTGATATTTCAAAACCATACACCACCATACAACCATCTGTTTGCGAAAGGTGTGAAAAGTGTGAGTTTGGAGGTGTGAGTAAAGAAATTCAAGGTGGGAACTAGCAACTGGTATAGGCGAAGATGGGGGGAGATTTCTGGTTGTGGGGTGGGTCTCACTATGGTGCAGAGCTATGTGTAGGTCCTCCGGTTCAGTCCACCTGCCGTGGACGAGTAGGCCGCCTCTGCCGTATGAGGACCGGTTCTTTAGCGCTTGACTTAGTGATTTCGTGCAACCACAGAACTCATCATGGGCGGGACTTGTTCCTCCTACTTGGGTAATCCACATTGAACCGCTAGGAGGTCAGTAGGACACAAGAGGCCAGGAGGAGACGCGAGGTACTCGCGGTCCGACTTTTGATAAAGTAATTGCCCGTGTCATGGGACCGTAAGCTCACAGATAAAGCCCCTGATTTAACTATGTGTCCTGGTATATAAGAGAGCCAGGAGAAGACGTGGTTGAGCCTTCCCACAGTCCGACTACAGGAAAGTACACGGTCGCGTCATCGGGACCATGTGAACCCGACAGATAGCCCGTGGACGCATCTTGGGCAGAATCAGAGGAAACATTTGTAGATGTTGGGATAGGCGTTATGCATTCCTTGCTCGCGAAAAGACGCATAACTTGTGGGTACAGTGTACAACCTCTGTAGAGTGTAAAAATTCTTTCGGAATGGCCGTTGTCACGGTATTGGCACACTAATGTTCGGGTACATAACGATTAGAGTTCCTGTGACTCCTTCCTGTGTGAGTGCGGGTGTAGTTGCTCGTGTTTTGGAAATGTGTCGGCTATGTGTCACGGTACAGCATGGAGACGTGCCTGCCCCGATTAAAACTTGGGAACTGATAGAGTGGGATTAGGTTCCTCCACAAGTCCACCAACTAAAATATGACAAAAAAATGAGGTTTTATCTCCGCTGTTTTTGAACTCTGTCCAGTAGGAAAACTTGCATGAAAAATTGCTTTGTGCTGAAAACAGATTACCTGCCACTTCCTTTAAATTATTATACTTGCATATTCGTGATAACTCTCGATTTGATGGAGATGCGACACACAATCGATTCGGCATCAAATCAACACGATTCGAACCACGCAATCGCAGCACCACTTCTCCTCTGGTTATCAACCGTGCACACACGATTGACCTCGCCAAAAAGGCTAATCCCAGCCTACGAATTGAAGAACACAAGCAAGAACAAGGAAGAACGCAACGCAATTGCGAAATCTGAATTAAATCACGAAGTTAGATAACCAACAGACCGTCAAATGGTGATAATGTTTCATAACCGAGGAAAACTAATCAAAAAACTATCTCTAATGATGGCGGCTACTGTATTTATAGAGTTTAGGTCGACTTTAGGGGCAAACACTAATACTAATGGGCTAGGAAAGATACACGGTCCAAAGGCCAAAAAATAGTGTCGCAGCACCGAGACAGTTTCTAGATGTCATATTATTTTAACGATTCTCAATGACTCCGGCTGAATTTGGATATGAGACTGGTTCTGTTGAAAAGTTTATCTTGTTAGCTTTCCAAACATATCTAGAACGTCTAAAACGGAGCTCGTATGAGATCGGGGTATCCGTTTTAGTGCAGACTGCTCCTAAAGTCCGAGTCAGACTCGAACCCGAGTTGTTTAGATCTCATCCGAGATCGAGCATGCAGTTCTGATCTTGAGCATCTCCAAGTCCTTCTATATGCTTTTCTTAACTCTCTCCAATATTTCTAATCATGGTAAAGTTATTAGGTAGCAATCTATTCTCAAAGGAAGAAAGAATGTGTTTAGAAAGGAGCTCACCTCTAATTTCAACTATCGTGCGTCAGTTTCATCAACATTATTTTGAGGACTTTTGTGTGTATCTAAAGGAGTGATGTCTCCATCATCCTCCTCTTCTTGTTTTGGAGTCGTCTTGACTCAAGTTCATTCTTGAGACCTCGACTCCACCATGCCCTGAAACCTGCATGAAAAGGTGGAGGCCGCGGGAGTATTTGAACGCAATCACACGGTGACTCAAAGATCTTTATAGTCTCATCACTGATGGTGATGATGTTTAGACTTTAGATTGTCTTGTTCCGTGCTCAAGTCTTAGTGCCATGCGGTTGTTGCTTGAATAAGAGTTGGTGTAATCAACTCCTGGTTGTAATCTAAAGACCTGTACGCTGAACCCCTTCAGTTCAAACTCCCTTTGCAATAAAACTTTCCCGTTTGTGCATTGTTGTCACTCTGGCATACTTATGCGATTGATCCTGTGATTGGTTCGTTGTTGCTAAGCACTCCTGATTTTGGGGGTGTTATAGACTGGTAATCAGAGCCATACTTCACCATAGGCCCTGTCCGGCCTCAACCTCGCCCCTCTGTCCCTCCTCTGTTTCTGCTCTATTTCCTCTGTTTCTCCCATGCTCCAGCTCGCCCTTGCAGCTGCCCTGCTTCGCCCCTGCCTTGCCCCTGCTCCCATGCTCTAGTCCCTGTTTTCCCCATGCCACACCTCGAGCGCCCCCAGTCACCGTGCATCAACGCCGTTAGTCGGCCAAGCGGCAAGCCGACGGCGTCACACCGCCCACGTGTGCGCTCACCACACCCCAATGCCGTGCGCGCACGCGTTGGTGGCCAGGATGCCGGCCAGGTCGAGCTGCCCACTTGGAGCCTTGCCTGTGCTGCGCCGTCGACCAGCTCGCGCTACCGACCATATCCCGGTCGGATCCTCGCGCAGCATTGCCACAGGCCGCGAACAACCACCCTGTCGCCCTCTTAACACCACAGAGCGCCCTGCCCCCAACCGAGCTGCGCCAGGTGGCCGCCGCGCGCCGCGCTTAGCCGATTGCCGCCGGCTGCAGCAAAATCCTTCGCCAGCCGCGCAGCTCCGCCCCGCTTTCACTCCTCACACACACTAGCACTCCTCAGGACGACCAACAATCGAGTGACTTGGCTGCTGCCCTGTCTAATCACGGCATAACTTTGACACGACGCCACGCCAGCGATTCGCAATGATTGCCAATCGCGCCATCACTCCACTCCAGCAGGCCGCCCGGTGAGCCCGCAAGCCACTGCCTCGCTCCCAACAGCTCCCGACCCTTAAAACCTTGCTATCCAGCTCCGCTCCACAAGCTCAGGTCTCGCCCTCTCTCTCTCAAACCATCCAATTTTGCAGAAATCGCCCTTCTTCCCCAAAACCAGTCATCACCGACCAACCTCAAAATTCGCACAGACCAGAGCCTCTCTGCCCAGCTCCACCGCTTCACACCGTCTCCGGCATCCCCTGAGCACGCTTGAAGCGGCACAGGAGCCATCGTGCCGCCCCCAGGCCGCGCGACGAGCGCCGTCATCCGCCATTTGCTGGCTCACGGTGCCAGGCCAAATGGCGCAGCCACGAGCTCAGGGAAGTTTCCTGCTCGATCCCTGCATCCCGAGGGTGCTCACGCGCTAGGGGATGGGCCGCCTCCACGAGCCCAGGGCCGCTCCCACGGAGCGCGGCCTTGCGCGCGCCCCCTGCGCACCGCAGCCATCCGTGCGGCTAACCGTTGCAGCGCCAACCCTGCCGACCGCTTCACCGCCTCACACCGCCGACCCCCAAAGTGGTGCCGGAGGGAGCTCCGGTGAGCCCCCTCTGCCGCGCGCCGTCGGGGGCCCCGACCCCCAACGGTCGGGCCAGACTCGACAGGCCAAGCCAACCGTGGCCTATGGCCCACCTGGCAGCCGTTAGGCATACCCTTGCACTCTGCTGTACACCTTGCACTTACCCACACCCCACTAGGCCCACTGGCCGGTCACAGATGGAAAAAGGGGGAAAAGGCTAGCGCCACTCAAATTGGGGACACGGACTGAAGCTCTGTCCGCGAGACAGGCGCAGACCGGAGACTCCGGCACTATACCGGAGCCTCCGAGAAAGCCTCTCTGGAACGAGAGTTTTTCCCACCGGAGTATCCGGCCTTACGCCGGAATGTCCGGTGGCGCCTCTCTGGAACGACACCGCGAGAGCCGACCTTCGTGCTTCTGTGCGTGTCCAGAGGCTTGGACCCGGTCCAAGAGCTTTGTCCACCAAACCGATTGTCCACTTTGTGCCCACAAGAGCCCAGCAACCGTGCATACACACCAAGCACTATAACCACAAGATCTTCATGCCACACACAACCCCTCATAGCGGCAAGTGCACTACCCAAACCCCAAAATCCCAGAAGTCATCTCCTGTGACACTCTGTTCGTGTCCAGGGCTGGGGACACGAGCTAGACCATGTATCCATGAGACCTTTCCTGGTTTCCGGGACAGAAGACCGTTTACCTCACTACCACCACATCACAGCTCCGATTTTGACGATCTTCATATCGTTGGAATCAGCGCCACAAGCCCCACGATCTGAAAACCTGTTTCTCTCAATGCTGCTTCTCAAGTTTGCTCTTTTTTTGAGTTTTCTTTTCAGTAGGCTTATGTGTTCGTTGTTACGTGTAGCTGACGAGGAGTTCAAGGAGGAGCAGGCTGAAGACCCGAGTACGAAAAGGAGTTTGAGGACGCCACTAAAGGCAAGCTCTAAACTCTCTTGAACATACCGAACCCATGTTTTGCTTGCATGCCTACAGGGCCTGTGCTTGCATTTTTACTTTATTTGTGCTGAAGCGTTGTGTAGATGAATACCCTTTTTGCTTGAATGTATTTATATTAATGTCAATTACTTGCTGGTCATAATGGAAGTACACCTTGTAAACCATTGATAGCGCACCCTTGTTAACCATAGTAACTCCGTTCACGAAACATTTTAAAGAACAAAAAGTTGCCTTGTAACTAGAATTTCTTAGGTCCTGATATTTCAAAACCATACACCACCATACAACCATCTGTTTGCGAAAGTTGTGAAAAAGGTGAGTTTGGAGGTGTGAGTAAAGAAATTCAGGGTGGGAACTAGCAACTGGTATAGGCGAAGATGGGGGGAGATTTCTGGTTGTGGGGTGGGCCTCACTATGGTGCAGAGCTATGTGTAGGTCCTCCGGTTCAGTCCACCTGTCGTGGACAAGTATGCCGCCCCTGCCGTATGAGAACCGGTTCATTAGCACTTGACTTAGTGATTTCGTACAACCACAAAACCTGTCATGGGTGGGACTTGTTCCTCCTACTTGGGTAATCCACTTTGAACCGCTAGGAGGTCAGTAGGACACAAGAGGCCAGGAGGAGATGCGAGGTACTCGCGGTCTGGCTTTCGACAAAGTAATTGTCCGCGTCATGGGACCGTAAGCCCATAGATAAAGCCCCTAATTTAGCTAAGTGTCCTGGTATATAAGGGAGCCAGAAGAAGACGTGGTTGAGCCTTCCCACGGTCTGGCTACAGGAAAGTACACCGTTGCGTCATCGGGACTATGTGAACCCGACAGACAGCCCTCGGACGCATCTTGGGCAGAATCAGTGGAAACACTTGTAGATGTTGGGATAGGCGTTATGCATTCCTTGCTCGCGAAAGGATGCATAACTTGTGGGTATAGTGTACAACCTCTGCAGAGTGTAAAAATCCTTTCGGAATGGCCATTGTCACGGCATTGGCACACTAATGTTTGGGTACATAATGATTAGAGTTTCTGTGACTCCTTCCTGTGTGAGTGCGGGTGTAGTTGCCTGTGTTTTGGAAATGTGTCGGCTATGTGTCACGGGACAGCATGGACACGTGCCTACCCCGATTAAAACTTGGAACCGACGGAGTGGGATTAAGTTCCTCCACAGGTCCACCAACTAAAATATGACAAAAAAATTAGGTTTTATCTCCGCTGTTTTTGAACTCTGTCCAGTAGGAAAACTTGAATGAAAAATTGCTTTATGCTGAAAACAGATTACCTGCCGCCTCCTTTAAATTATTATACTAGCATATCTTTGTTTACCCTCTCATGTTAGAGCTTGCTGAGTACTTCTAGTACTCACCCCTTGCTGGAAATTGTTTAGATGAAGAAGAAGATGGCGAAGGTGCTGATGGCGATGACGTTTAGACTTTGGATTGTCTCGTTCTGTGCTCAAGTCTTAGTGCCGTGCTATTGTTGCTTGAATAAGAGTTGGTGTAATCAACTCCTGGTTGTAATCTAAAGACCTGTATGCTGAACCCCTGCAGTTCGAACTCCCTTTGCAATAAAACTTTCCCGTATGTGCAATGTTGTCACTCTGGCATACTTATGCGACTGATCCTGTGATTGGTTCGTTGTTGCTAAGCACTCCTGATTTTGGGGGTGTTATAGACTGGTAATCAGAGCCAGACTTACCATAGGATGAGACCCTAGGTTCCACACTTAACTAAGCACCTTTTCTTAGTCATTCTGTCCTCACCTGTGCTATCTTAGTGGGATGTTTCCCACACCCTTTCCTGTTCTGATCTGTTTAGAAGTGTCGCTTGTTGTCTTGCTCTCCCCTAGTGGTTACTGACTTGTCTACCATCTTTTGTAGATGGAGTCAGGAGGATGGACCTACTTGGCCGCCGAGACAGCAGAGGTCGACGGGTTTCCTGCGATCCTCACCCGCACACTGACACGGTTTGGGTACTCCCAGCCTGTGATCTACCGCTGGAGGAGTTTTCAGTCCGGCGAGTTCACTTTGTGCGAGATGGAGGCCAGCATTCACGCGTACCCGCTACCCCGTGGGAGCTGGCATACAGCGGCTCCGTCTTCGATGACACCTTACAGGGCATAGCCCGTGAGGTGCTGCAACACTTCTGTTCGGCGAATGTGGGACTCATCGGGCCGACTCCAGTGAGATACTTCCCCATTCTGTCCGATCAGGACCCAGTTTGGCTTCACCGGCTTCGCACCTTGGAGAGGCCTACCAGGATGGTAGATGACCCTACCTTGGTGGAGACGGCATGATATGTGCTGGCACAGCACCGCCTCTGTGACAATTTCGTCGGCAGTGGGCTGTGCAGTCCTTCCGTGCGTACACCGCCGAGGAACTTGTCCACAGCCTGCAATCGCTGCTCGACACCACACAGACGCAGCATGACACTGCCCAGTCCCAGGTTGGTACTGCACAGGCACAGCGCGACGCCATCCAGACCCAGCTGGATGTCGTGCAGGCGCAGCTCGACGCCGTTCAGGCACAACTCGATGTCGTGCAGTCCCAGCGCGATAGTGCTCAGGGACAGCTCGATGCTATGCGAGCACAGCGGGACAGCGCTCAGTCCCAGCTCCGTGCTGCTCGCACTGCCCTTGATGCGACACGGACAAGGGAGGAAGGCCTGAAGAGGGCCTTGGCAGATCGCCTCGCTGTCCACCGTCAGGGACAGCAGCAGCCCAGGCTCACTCTTACTGGTCGCACAGCAAGGAAGAGTACTCCAGGGAGCACAGCTTCACCATAGGTGCCACGAGATGCGCCAACCTCTGACTCAGAGGGGGTTGTTTCCACTCGTGGAGGGGAACCACGCCCCAAGCTTACCCCACACCGGCGAGTCCTCGTCCGCCTCTCTGATGGGAGACCGGCTGTGGCGTCTCACGTGCCCGTGCTGGACCAGGCCACTCGAGAGGCCCTCACTGAGTGACTGGCACAGCTGCCACCTGCGAGTGGTGATGCCGGTAGCTCTCGTGCAAGTGGGCATGCCTCCAACCACTCTGGCATGCTCTGCGACACCGACTTCCGCTCTGACACTGAGGAGCCCATGGAGGAGGCCGCACAGGAGGACGCTGCAGATGACACCAGTGTGGAGATCCTCGGATCCACGCCGAGTCACCTTCAGGTCTCTGGTTGTGCGGACAGCGCAGCTGTGGAGGCCAAGCCCATCACTGACTCGACTTCACAGCAGCCCCACCATGGTGGCCAGGCTTAGGCTACCTGTCGCTGGACATGGAGCACGAGCAGATGCAGCCTTGTTAAGGGCAGCGGCACATTCTGTTTTTGTCTTAGCTCGTGTAACATGACGATAACGCACTAACTGGGATGCTGTAATGGTGCGGTTATGGCTAGTTGTGTTGTTGGACTGGTGTGCGGCTTTTGTAGCACCACCCCTGTTAGTGTTAGTAGGATGCGCCTAAGTGATGCGCACCACCTGGATGTAAGCCTGAACCATTTGTAATATAAACCCAGGATGTGTGGCTTGCTTGCTCGTTCTTTTCGAGTCTTTGATTGATTGAATTGTGTGCTGTGATAACAATTAATAAAACAACTAAAAGCTGATGCACCTAGAACTTGCACTCACGTTATATTTGATCCCCGTAAGATCACCGTTTCTGTGGTGCAGGATGGCACCAAGAAAACCGGCTGCGCGGGCAAGGAGGGGGAGAACCGCCCGCAGAGGGAGACCCGCCTCTCGTGTAGCGCCCTCTTGCGAGCACCACTCTGCCGCATCCAACCAGAGCGCCCCACACCAAGCTCAAGAGGATGAGGCACAGTCGAGCCGCCATGGAGAGAACATGGAGGCTCACCCCGCGCAGGCTGCTATGGTCACTGCTGCTGCCGGGGCGCCACTACCAGCTGTGGCAGGTGCTGCAGCTAGAGCACCATCGCGAGCTGCTGCTGGTGCTACTGATGGGGCACAGTCGCAAGCCACTGCTGCCGCCAGAGCACCACCTCAAGCTGCAGAGGGAGCTGCCGATCCCGCAGCAGGAGAAGCTCTTCCACTACCTCCGGCCACCTTAGCTGACGTGATGGCAACGCAGACTCAGCTGCTGCTCGTGTTGGCACAAGGAACGGGTCAGCGTGGAGGACTGAGCGCTCAAAGCCGAATGACGGAATTCATGAGGCTTAGGCCTCCGACGTTTGACAGCACCGAAGAAGAACCACTTGCCGCCGATGATTGGCTGTGAGACATCAGCAAGAAGATTGACATTGTGGCCCCGAGCGACCATGAGAAGGTGATGCTTGCTGCTCATCAACTTCTCGGGGCCGCCAGTGAATGGTGGGACAACTACAAGGAAGCGGCCGCTGACCCCACTGCCATAGGATGGCAGGAATTTTAGCATGCCTTCCGTGCTTATCATATTTCAGGAGGGGTTCTGAAAATGAAAGTGGATGAATTCTGAGCTCTGAAACAAGGCTCAATGACTGTGAATCAGTACATCAAGAAGTTTATGAAGTTGGCTCGCTATGCACCAGGAGATGTGGACACCAACCAGAAGAAGCAAGAACATTTTCTTGATGGGCTCAGTTATGTGATGCAGGCCCAGTTGGTGACCCACACTTTTCTTGATTTTAACACCATGATGAACAGAGCTCTGCTTTTAGAGAAAACCCAAGCTGGACTGGATGGGGGAGAGAAAGTGCAAGCGCCATACAAAGCAGTCCGGACAGCAAAGTGGGTACCAGAGCTCGAAGCTCAGGAAGTTCCTGAGGCCTCGTCATCAACCCACAATGCAGCACCAAACTCCTGTGAACTTGCACCAGCCCCAGTCGTCCATGAACTCAGTTCGTCAACTGACAGCTCCACCACCACCTCGTACAAATCCAGCATGAATCAAGCCTCAAATGCAGTGAAGGTGTGCTACAACTGCCGCGACTCGGGCCACTTCGTCGCCAACTGCCCACTGAACCAACCGCCTACTGCGAACCTCGCCTACTCCAGGGCGAGGACCGCTGCATCGGGAGTGTCCCGTGGTGCACCCCGGGCGATAACACCGGTGCGCAAGACACAGCAGTACTGACGAGGCCGGGTGAACCATGTCTATGCAGAAGCGACAGAAGAAGCGCCCGAAATGGTACTTGGTACGTACCTCGTGCACTCCACTCTCGCAACTGTGCTATTTGATTCCGGAGCTTCACATTCGTTTGCTTCTTCGAAGTTTGCACAAAGGGTAGGGTTGCCCACGGTTTTGTTGAGAACCCCCGTGATCATTAAGTCCCCTGGGACAATGGTCAAGTGCAGATTAGGTTGTCGGGGAGTCAAGATCTTTTTAAGTGGGGTATAATTCCTAGCCAACCTGATAATTCTCAAATCGGATGGCATAGATGTTATTCTGGGCGTGGACAGGTTAAGGCGCTACAAGGGAGTCATACACTGCTCAGAACGTGTAGTGACCGCCATCAGTTCAAAAGGGATTACAGTGAGGTGTCAACCTTGCGGCCTGAGAGACCGACCCCAAGTATACAGCATGGAAGCGGTACCTATGGAGATGGTAACCATGGTGAATGAGTATCCCGACGTCTTCCCAGACGAGCTACCCGGCATGCCACCGGACTGTGATGTCGAGTTCCTTATCGACCTGGTTCCCGGGGCAATGCCAATAGCCAAGCGGCCTTACCAAATGGCTGCCAACGAGCTAGCAGAAGAATTGAAAAACCAACTAGCTGAGCTGCAAGAGAATGGATTCATCAGACCAAGCTCGTCCCCATGGGATGCACCCGTGCTGTTTGTCAAGAAGAAAGACGACAGCCTACGGATGTGTGTCGACTACCGGGCACTGAATAAGGTTACAATCAAGAACAAGTACCCTCTACCCAAAATTGATGACCTCTTTGATCAGCTGAGAGGAGCCAAATATTTCTCAAAGATTGACCTGAGATCTGGATACTACCAGCTGAAATTAGAGAGAGCGACATTGGAAAAACGGCGTTTGTCACGCGGTATGGATACTACCAGCCTAGTATTATTCCATGAGAAAAGGCTCCGGGACTTGATCTTTGAAAATTGAGGGTCTTCCTTTTCCTTTAAATATTTTTTTCTTCTCTTAAAACTTTTGCACTGTTAAGACACTTAACAAATGTTATTAGCTCTTTGAATAGTTGTCATCATCCACCAAAACCCACTAAGGGTCTAAATACACTTACAAGATCATCATGAGCTGCTTCACAACTTCTTGTAATGTACCTTCTCGGTCTACTTTATCGACCGGTGGCACGTTACAGTTGATTTATCTCCTTCAAGGTCAATCCTCAATTTCTCTCTAATCTCACTTATGAAATATTGTAAAATTTCATCATCTGTAAGAAAATCTTCCATATACACATTTCTGCCAGATCAAAGAGAGCAGCTTCATGTACAATATCTTCTCTTCCAGCGTCAAAGGCTCCATAGGGTGTTGGAAAATAAAGTAAATGTTGTTTTGTGCACTGGCTTCTTCGGTGGAATGGAATGAGTTGTTCCATAGACATGGCCCTGGTACATTTTTATAAATATGAAAGAGCGAATCTTGATTAGGGAGTTCACACACAGTTCACATTGGGGTCAGTTCACCCATTCTTCTAGTGACCAGTTCACACACTGATCTAGTGATTAGTTCACACATTTATCTAGTGGTCAGTTCACAATATATAATAATACTTATATAAGTGTCACTCACTAAAAGTTCTATCTTGACCCTTAACGAACCACATTATCATGAAATAACAGCCGTTGGATATCAGCTTTCGTTAATCCCTGGTTGTCGATTTTGCCGTCTCTCTGTCTCCCCTTTCCCTCCCCACCCGACGCCTACCCTTCCCGCACCGCCGCCTGCCGTCCTCACGCGTCTCTTCCTCATCCCGCCGCCTCCCATCCGCTCCCCAACTTCACCGCTGCCATCTTCCTTCCTTTCATTTGCTGCACCCTCCCCTGCGTCTTGCCTGCTCGCGTCGACCGCCCAGCCGTCATCACCCCTCCTTCCCCCACGCTGCCCCCAGTTCCCTCCGTCTCCTGGTCTCTCTCTCTCTCTCTCTCTCCATGTTGAGTGCCGCCGCCTTCACATGCTCGCCCTTGCTGCCATCGCATTCCTCACATCTTGCATCCATCCCCTCCCCTGCTGGAGCCGACGCGAGAAAATAGGGTAGGCTCGCCTCCCGATTTGCTCGTCTCAGTCCTCTCGGTCTCTAGGATTTGAGGTTTTAGCTGCCAACACCACCACTACTCGTGTCCTTGAGAACTCGCCCTCGACAGTCCGATGGCCACGACGTTCTCCGATCTGCACACCGCCGATGGCCAAAGGGCTCTGGAGTTGCACCTCGCTGGTAAGACCTACATTTCCAGGTAAGCCTCCATTGAGCGCTCTTACATACAATGATTAAATCTGTTTATTTGTACTGTTCCATGCTGGATTGTTTTATTTGTTGCTCTTAGATACAATGATTAAATCTGTTTATTTGTACTGTTCCATGGTGGATTTTTTTTATTCGTAGATGATGCTCACAGTATGAGTGTTGTTTTAACCTCAATTCGGAAGATCTGCTTCTGATTCGAGATGCAAGCTTTGTTGGCTGTGTGTTTTTGTGATACTTTGCAGTGATGTGATTAGCAACGACGATGTCAAGGTGTACACAGCGGTGCCATCAAAGCCGAGTGCTGAATTTTTTTTCCCAAAGCATCAGGTCTTCTAGGATGGTCGCATTACCTTGCTACCAGCAAGCCGTAGATGTTTTCTAAGAAGCAGGTGGTCTACTCCAACAATGAGGTTTTCTCCATTGTTTGTCACATAATGTTTTCTGTTGCAATGTCTCTACTGATTGGCTCATGGCCACTGAAATTGGTTCACATTTTGAAAATGTTAGTCTATCCATAACTCTAACAAGTTATTCCTTTTCAGATCGATTTATATCAGAAATTATGTGCCAACATGAAGATTTTAAACTGCTGACCTACAATGAAAAATAATTGAGAACCTCTAGCTAATAGTCTCATATTCTAGAAATGATTTAGAGGTTCATGCCTTCAGGGTATTGTGAGAAGTTTGGTTTTTTCTCTGAGAGCAACAGTACAGCATGTCATCTAATTTTTTCCCCCAGAGCATCAGGTCTTCTAGGATGGCTGCATTACCTCACTACCAGCAAGCCGAAGATTTCTCAGAGCAGCAGATGGTCTATTCCAACGATGAGGTTTTCTCCGTTATTGGGTCGCATAATTTTTTTCCTGTTACAATTGCGTCATTTCCTGATTGGCCCATGGCCACTGAAATTTGCTCACATCTTGAGAATTGGATCAAGATTCAAAATAGTCGATGTAGCAATAATAAATAGGATAATGAATCAAAATAATGTTGGTGAAAAAAAATGTTGCAGAGGGCCAGAAGCACTGGAGGAAACAAGATGTACAGGGCTCAATAAAAGAGGTACCCTTCGATTACAGGATTGTACATTGTATTATGAGCATCTGTTGGGCATTTTCTTTCATGGGAAAACCATTCATGCTTCAATAATTTAAAGTTAAGGAAATCAAATTTATAGCTGTGAATGCACTATTATTTCTCTATATGCCTTTTAGAAATGGAAACCCATATCACTTGCAATTGCAATACTATTTTGCAATGCTAAGTTGCTAAAAGACGTAGATAATCAGGATTTACCCACTGCACAGACAAGGGTCAAGGATTCAAGGCTTTTCCTCTTTTTAATCAAAGTAATTCTGAAATATGCAAGTTTGTGTGAATAACTAGCTATTCTATCTGTTCACATTTTCCAGCCTAATGTAGCAATTTTAATCTGATGGTATACTTGCCCCCTGATCTAGGATATCATTTTTATCATGTTCATATTGTAGGTCAGCCCAACTCACAATGCTTTACTGTTGTGCTATCTTTCGCTTCAATTCTCATAGGGTTATTATCTATTGTGTTTATTTTGCGTTTGATATGTAGGGCACGATAGTGAGCAAGTTGAAGATAAAACAGAAGGAAGCTATGGGCGTGACTGAGAAAAGAGGATGAATGAGATGGCCTGGAAGTGTTATTGGTTCTGGTGCTGCTGGTTGTGTTTGTGCTCTCCTCGCAATATATAATGTAGGTAGTGCAGCTTTAGCTGAGCTATCGAAATTTGGCTGTGTTGCTAGCTTCTGTACAGAACAACGTAAGTTTAGTTTTATGCAGCACCTCATGTTCATTTTTCATGTAAGATTCCCTTTTGTAGATTCACATTGTTTGTAAGTCAAGCTTAAGATATTTCTCAAAAAAATCAATGTTAATATATAATAACCCATATTGAGCACTTCGGTCCTTTTTTTTTTTTAGAGTAGCTACTTGGTGACAACATTTTTAAGGTTGTTCCAATAGGCACAGAAGGTGCAGTCAGTGTTGAAGGTGCCATTGCAGGACTTCTATCATCCGGGAGCTAAACAATAGGAACACTTTATTCAACAGAAATTTTCAGCAACTTGCTATTGTTATCAGTCAATAGGCTCAGTGGATGTTCTTGCTACATTGATACCTTCATAACCGGCACTTGGTATCTCGAGGATATTTTCACCTATTTCTAATACCATGTTTGAATTCACGGAAATTTCTATTGTCATTGGTAGCCATTGAACTATACTATGTTCATATCATTTTCAAATCATTTATAAATGCCTGGAGCAATGCACCAGGGAATTAACTAGTTTATCGTAGTGACCACTTCACACATCTATAGCACCTATATTTCTATCCCCCACTAAAGATCAAAGCTCAACTCTTATGCAGCCACATCACCTTTTTTACGTACACCATCCGATTTAGATTTAGCCGGCTATCCTAGCTGTCCAATTTTTTTCCCTCACTGCACCGCCCTTTACTTTCGGCCTCTCTCGCAGTTGCTTCTTTTGGTGACTATCGTGTCGGATTGCGTTCTAGCTTGATAGGTTGTCTTCTCCTTTATATTACTCTTCACAGACCCTTCTTGCTAGGAAGTTGATTGTTAGTTTTTGCTTAGAAACTAGGAAGAGAGAGAATTTGACCTAGTGTAAGTGCCCGATTCATCTTCCTCTCGGTCACTTAGTCATTTCACAGACCAATGGAATTCAATTAGAAATTTCGCTAAATGCAGTGTGTAGAAAAAGCACGGGGATTGATGTGTTTGTGGCTCTCGATCTTTTATCGGTTCATGATAACTCTCGATTTGGTGGAGACGTGACACACAATCGATATGATCACAAATCAACATGATTCAAACCTCGTAATTGCAGCAACATTTTTTCTGTAGTTATCAATCATATAAGGTCCGATTGACATTACCAAAAAAGTTAATCTTTACATGTGAATTGAAGAACACAAGTAAGAAATAAGAAAGAACACTACTGAAATTAACGAGTTTCCTTAAGGCTCAAATGGTTTCACTAGGGTTTTTTAAAAACTTTGGGAAAAGATAATTTCCCTACGATTGAACTTGTTTCCTAGGGAAATATCTCTCTTTCCCTACGATTATTCTACCCTTATCCTCCGGAAAACATCACTTTTCCCTACGACTGCACG
>BCLH01000002.1:608740-656692 GCA_001602315.1 Zoysia pacifica | reverse complement strand
GGGGGGGGGGGGGGGGGGGGGGGGGGGGGGGGCGCACGCAGGCCAGCGGAGGCGTCGTGCGAGCGGGGCTCCGGCTACGGGGCATGGGCAGGCAGCGGCATCGCGCAAGCAGCGACGAGCCAAGGGCAGTGTCGCCCGAGCAGGCGCGTGACGTCGTCGCGCGAGCAGGGTCCGGCGGCACGTGGATAGGCTGCGGTGTCGCGCGAGCGGGGGGCCGGCAACGGGTCGCGGGCAGGCGGCGGTGTCACGCGAGCAGGGCGCCGTGACGGGTCGCGGGCAGCAGGCGGCGTCTCGTGAGCAGGAGGCTGCAGCGACAGCGAGCGGGCGCACGAGCAGGGAAGCGGCGGGGAGGCTGCGGCGTCATCCCGTGTGCAGACAGCAACGGCGGCGAGCTGGCGGACTGCAAGGCGTCGCGCGTGCAGGCGGTGGCGGTGGCGGCAAGCTGGCACACGGTGGTGATGGCGTGGTGGTCGGGTGGGTGACGAACAGAATATAGGACCTGTTTTTTTTTTAACGGCACCCATCTGATTTTCCTAGAAATGAATTCGTAGGGAAAGAAGATTTCCCTACCGCTTTGGTTGGAAAACGTAGGGCACTGGGCTTTCGCGTCAATCTTTTCCCTAGAGCTGGTTACCTAGAAAATTTCCTAGGGAAATACTTTTCTTAAAGTTTTTTATGTCGAGTTTTTTATGTTTTTCCTTAGGGTTTCGTCCCTAGCAAACTCGTCGGTTCCAATAGTAGAATGCAGCACAAATGCGAAATTTGAATTTAGAGTCTCACAAACCGTTTGACAGTGAAAATATATGAAAACATAATAATCTAAGCAAAATTTCAGTTCTAATGGTGAAGCAGTTACTGATTATAAAGAGTGGAGGAACGTGCAAGACATAATGGTCCTATTCAAATTTCACATTTTTTGAATTTTTAAAACAAAAACTAGTTGTACGATGCACAGTTTTGTTAACCTTGTCCGGGCTAGTTTTGTTAACCTTGTCCGGGCTGACTGCCCAGAGATCCAGATGATTTTATACGGGGTTGGCTGTGTCTTTAGACCCGTCAGGCCATGCCGGACCGGTCTAAAGCACGGAAAAATATAAATCTTATTTTTTTTGAAAAATTCCTAAAAATTAATTATTTAATATAAAAATCTATATTTTAAACATAAATAAAACAAATTATATATTTAGTAAAATGCTCGGACCTAATCGAGCCACGCTCAGAACAGCCCAACGAGCCTGCAACCAAACCCAAGCACGACCCGTTGTGGTGCTTCAGACCGATCCAACCTGTTTGACTGTCATATCGGGTCATATTTGAGCCGCACTAAAATCACCAGGCCTCGAGCCAGGCCTGGCTGGCCAGCTATAATTAATGTTGATCTGTTGGATCTGCGTCTTGAATGACCTCGCGACTGCGAGCATGGTTCACAAAACCTCTTAAAAATCGCGATAAACCGCAGTTTTCGATCAAACCGCTGCGGCTCGGTTTTTACGGTTGATCGGTTTTCGTTTTAAAAATTTAAAAAAAAATTGAAAATTTGAAAAAATTTGAAAATTCAAAAACGCAAAAACCGTTGAAAAACCATTCAAACTGATTTGATTTCAAATTAAAAACGGTAAACCGTAAAAACCGCTCGATAAACTATAAAAACCGCTCGGTAAACCGTAAAAACCGTTTAGTTTTCTCTCAAAAATTTAATTTTTAAATTTGTTGGGTTTTTATAACGATTTTCACGGTTTCCGCGCGGTTCAAACCTTTTTTTAAACCCTGCTCGCGAGATCCCGCAGCAGGTCGCCTCCCCTAACCCTCCGGCCTCCGGCCCTCCGCTCCGCACTCATCTTCCGCCAACTAGTGCCCCCGCAGAGATTCCCGAGGTTGTGGAGATGCAAATCCTTTGGCGATCGATTCTTTCACTCTGCCGCAGAGTCGGCTCCGCTCGTCCTCGCTCCTGGTGGCCAGCAATTGCGCGACGACACACTCAACTCGTGGCTTTATCATCAGCCCATCCCAATCATCATTCCCGGTCTCTTCTTTCCTCCTTCTGTTTGTTCTTTCGAACATGTATATAATTCCGTCGCAAAAAAAAAAAAACATGTATGTATTAAGCGCCTTGTGACCAATTTTAGATCTGGATTCTCACGGAAAAAAAGATCATATTCGGAAGGAATATAATTTATTTTATCTGTTCCTTCCATACGACGTCCCTCATAGCAATAAAGAATCGGTATTTGTTGGGTTAAAGTTGCTACTCTGTTAGTTTGGAATTGGAATCGTTGGAGACATAGAAACTATTTTTCAGTTTTTTGTTATTAGGGTTACCAATTTAATCCATACGGGTTATTCTGTGATTGCATACATCTCATTTGAGACGGATACAAGGGGCCTCTTTGGTAGAGCTATCAGCTCTTAATTCTTTTGTAAAGTGATTTTGTGGCTGAAAGTGATTTTCTTTGATTCTCTAGGATAAACTTTTAGAATCAGGATAGTGAATCAGTTCACAGAATCAGGAGGAGAAGCTACTTTTTTTAGCTCTCAGACCCTTAGTTCATTTCAGCAAATCACTTCACAGAATTATACAAGAATCAACTTCTCTTGAAAAACAGCGTTTGGCAGAGCTTCTCAGATTTTGACTGAGAATCAGGAGCTGGGAGCTCTGCCAAAGGGACCCTAAGATTGACTGTTTCTGTTATTTTGTGATGGATTTGTTGACAGATCCTGGAGCATGCAACCGCACTTGTGCATCCCCTACACTTGTTCCACTACCAAGTGCATGGATGCCTCAAAGATGACAAAGAAGGCAACCCAGGAGGCCACGGATAATTTCACACCCACCTTGGTGGGGAGGAGATATGCCAATGGTGTATGGTTCCCATTTGTTTATAAAAATAGCACTCACCGTGATGGTGCCATATACGACAATATGGTTTTACAGGAGGATTATTTTGAATCTGATATTACCGATCATACCGAGAGTAAGTGTCCAAATAACTAAATCATTTATCCTGGTTCTTATCCATATTCTCAAACTCATATTTGTTGCACTGTATTCTAGAAATCGTATCTGTTGTACACATTTATATTTCAGTAATGAACAAACCTAATCTGGATGGTTGAGCTCAAGTCTGGATGTCAGAGTTACCCATGATCACACGATTTTATGGGTGGTCTACTACTACTTTTCAATATATAAATAATTTCTCTACTGTATTTAGTAACAGTTGTTACATTTTATCTTTTTTAAGCTCGTATGGAGCCAATGATGTTCTCTGAGGCCTGGGAAAGTTGCTTATATCATAGGGGGTCTTGCCGGTGCCATTATGCAAGTCCCAAGTTGCAGTTTTTCTCTGTGACTTTAGCTCAAAGTTCAATCACCAATGGCTCAATACAATTATATGGATACATAGCAGTGCGGGATGAGCGGGATTACATGCTGAACTATATTCTAAATTATAGCAGGGATGATCCCATCACAGTCAAGCAGGTGAACTTCTACACATCAGCAAGTACAGTTAATTTCTTCTGTGTTCGTAGTTACTCCATTATAAGTCCCCTGTACTTTTCCATGCATAAATGATAAATACAAGAAATGAGAGTGAGCCTATATACTCTCTGAGATGCTTGCGAGAACCACTTAGCCTCTGATTGTGGTAGTATTCATCTATGCTTCCATTTTTTACAATGAAGATTGATGTAGGTCCTGGTTGTTTATAGCTAGAGTATTAATGAGGCATTTTTTGAACGGAAAAAAGGTGAAAATTTTGAATCCACTCAACAGAACAGACTTTGTTTATCCGTGGTGAGGGCACCACTGAGCTGTTTGTGTGCATGGATTTGTGTAAACAAATGCATTTATCTCCAAGGTTATACAGAGCTGGTTTATTTTATTTGTCTGAAATTTTTAACTTTGAACTATAGGCTTCTTACAACTATGTTGCTATCTTTTTTTTTTTCTAATACATTATCTACCACAGTGGGGGCCTCCCTTGCTGCATTACCCTAAAAAAACAGTTGTCTTGCTATTTTTTTTTTTTGAAAATAGTGATTTTTACGTGCAGCATATGTTTGTAGAACTTGAGGTATATGTTACCAGAAGTTATGAGTATATTGATTATGTTGGAATATGGTGTCGATTATCAGATTTCCTTTTTCTTATTTTGGTACTTAAAGCTATTGTATAATTGGTAGAGATATGGATGAACTAGTTAGTCTGGACAGACTAGAGTTAGTTAGTCTATTTATCTTTTTATTGTATTTATCTCATATTGTACCACCACCTTTATCTATATATAAGAGGTCATTGGCCCTGTACGAATATAAAATATCTGTTTCCCTAACATGGTAGCTATTCTTTTATAGGGTTCTCTCATTGAAATGACGGGCCCTAAAAGAGCCATCTGTATGCTTGATACGGCTCTTTTAGAATTTGACATGAGGATCATCAATGGAGAGCAGGAGGATTCTGATCTGCAGCTCATTGACGGAGCAATGACATGCAGGTATCTTAGGCCATGGAAGCCAGTAATAAATCGCATAGTAGGTGACTGTGGTGCAGTTGACATGACTTTTGCCTATATTGAGCTCGGAATTGAGGCCACAATAGAACTGTCCCTATCTGTGCCGAGGGATTTCGATTTATCTCTAAGTTCTTTTATTTATATTATGGAGAAATACGAAGAAATTCAGCTTTTTCATGGAAGTTCTCAGGGGATTGGCCAGAGAAGGTTTGTGGTTGCCGTCCCAGGAGGCACTGAGATGCAATTGGAGTTCAAGTTCGGTAACGATAATGCAAGGAGTTATCGCACCTCTTTTCATGCGATGGCACATGGATATACCTGTCAGGAGATAACGCTCGAGCTCGGCTATATCTTAGTGAAGGTGACTTGGTCCACTGTCCATTATTAGCAAGTGCGACATCAGTTCGCACTGTGCCCTTGCTAAAGTACTCTATGTTTTCTTGGACAGAGGCCGCAGCATCCCCTGCTTATCTGCCCATGTACTTAATTATATACTGCTCTTATGTGGAACCAGTACTGTTTACCTAAAACATATTTCCCAAGTGATCAGTTCACTAGGTGCCCTCTTAGAAGAGGCACCTTTCCTATTCTATATATATGTAATATCATACAGAAATAAAGATTGATGAATCATTAGTCTCTCTGTAATATCTACTCTAAACACGTTATCAGCACCCTCTTCACCTGAGCGACGAAATCCAAGGAAGAGAGGGATTGGAAGAAACATAACGAAGAACAGAGAAGAACGGCACTTTGATCTTCTCGGCATCTGCATGAAGACGCTTTCATCTTCATCAACTACGAGGGAAGGATTGTAAGTCAACCCATCATCGATGAGGGCCATTCCTTGTTGATAGTAATGGATGGCATTTTTTTTTTTAAATTCTTCGTGTAATCGTCTTTCTTCTCAGCGGAGGCCAACTCTTGCACAGAAGATAACTCAGTCACGAAGGCTTTGACACAGAAAAGAAATTACTCTGCGTCAATACAACGGAACAGAAGATGGAGGAAAACAAGATTTCAAATCGTCCGGTAACAGAAATTGATTACCCTCTTGAAGTCTTGATGTTATTTCTTCCTGTTCCGCATCATGCTGCAGAACTGGCACATACTGCCCAGGCGGGCCTCTGTCCCTTGCGCCCCCCCCGCGCCGCATAAGGCCGCATGCCGGCCGTCAGGGCCCCGCCCACTGCGGTGCCGGCCAGGCCACCACTTCCCCGCCTTGGCGTGGCAAGCGGCAACCGCACACGCGCACGCCCAGGCGCGACGCCAGTTCTCGGTGAAATCACATTATTTGACACTAATATATTCATATGTGCCCAAATCTTAACAAGAGATTATAGAAGATGAAAACCTCTTTGAAAATCAAGATTTTTCTGTAGTATCTACAAAGAGGTGTAGTTTGCTTTTGTCACAAAGAAGAGACCGTTAATCTTTATTCTTTGAATGGCGCACAAACACCCGGTGCACACGTGCCTCAACCTATATTACTCTGTGCTTACTGCAAACGAAAGATTACATAACTCATTTATAGACTACGGAGACGTTCAGGACAGGCAACCCACTCCAGCCATCTTTCAGCGCACGTACGCACGTTCCGCCTTTCTCTCTGATCGTGAGCCACCTGCTCGTCCGCGAGACTCGGCTTCCATCTTGACCGTGTGCCCTGCACCCTGCACCCACTATGCTCCACTCCTGACGCGCACGACCAACTGCTTGGCCTAGTGCCCAGCTGACCCAGGACTTCGGCGCGCCGATGAGCTGGACGGAGCTCGGACTCCGCCCTGAACCTAGACGCGCCAACGACAACACATACGCAGCATGGCGTGCTTTATTCCTAACAGTCTGTTTCCCTGTCTGCACGCTATTTAATTGTTTGCATGTGACCAGGATCAATGATGCATACTATTTTTGTATGTCACTGTGTTCATGATAATAATATTTATTTATAATAACATAATTACATTATATTATATTTAAGCGCATCTTTGGTTTGCTAATTTTCTTTCTTTCGATAGCATTGCCATATGTGACTGATTAGATCCTTCTTGAGTTGTTTATGTGTCTTTGACCGATCTTTGGTAGCAGAATTACTCCGAAGCACATCCGCGAAGTATGGATTTGGGTTGTTGCTTGTACTCACTTGTGATGGGAGCACTGCTGCACTCGCGATCTCATTCACATCCAAGGACACTATAACTAATTCTTTAACATCTTCCACTAACATATTGTGAAGGATAACACAAGCTTGCATTATATTGATGATGTCCACTTGCTTCGATAAGCGTGTAGGTCGACGAAAAATATCAAGATGAGTTTGCAAGACACCAAACACGCACTCAACATCTTTCCTCACACCTTTTTGCATCAATGCAAATAATTTATCTTCATCCAACTGAGGCGCCGTTACGGCCATCACAAATACCGCCCACTCTAGATATATTCTATCGATAAGATAGTATCCATGTCATACTGTGTTTTGTTTACCACATACTGAATCATAGGAGCTTCACCTTTTATTGCTTGAATGAAAAGTGGTAACTTGTTTAATATGTTGATATCGTTTTGAGATCCGGCTATACCAAAGAAAGCATGCCATATACAAAGATCATGAGATGCCACTGCTTCGAGTATCATAGTGGGAATGCCTTTGTCATCATGTGTGAACATGCCTGCATACAATTGATGCTGTCCAACATTTTTGGAAAACCACGAGCCTCATTTTCTTGTAAAATCTTTTCTATCTCATTGGCTCTTGGACATAGATACACATCACCAATACATTCAATCACTTCTTCAGCAAATTTTTCCAAAATTTCTGGTGAAGTGCTTGCGGCTATCTTCAATACCTCAGCAAGTGGATCAGCAGATGTGCTGTAAGCAAGCATCCTGATAGCCCTAGTACACATTTGAAGGGGTGAATGCCCATCCCTACAAGTTGCATCGACTCTTTGAGTAAAATATGGAGACCAAGTGTTCACAATGCATAGGAACAATGACCTGTTCATCCTAAATCTCCTTCTAAATATCTCATCAGTGTAGAGAGGATTTACGGAAAAGTAATTTGCGACAAGATCATCGTGAGCTGCTTCATGATTTCTTGGAATTTACAGTTGATTCATCTCCTTCACAATCGGTCCTCAATTCCTCTACAATCTTTCTTATGAAATCTTCCGCTAGAAAATCTTCCATAGTATACACTTTTGCTGGATCAAAGTGAGCAGCATCATCTACAATATGCACAGGGTTCTCTTCCAGCGTCGAAGGCTCCATAGGATGTGGGAAAATAAAGTAAAGGTTGTTTTGTGCACTGGCTTCTTCGGTGGAATGGAATGACTTGTTCCAAAGACATGGTCCTGGTACCTTTTTATAATACGAAATAGTAAGTCTTGGTTAGTCAGTTCACACACAGTTCACGCAGGGGTCAGTTTTCACCCATTCTTCTAGTGACCAGTTCACACACATTATCTAGTGGTCAGTTCACACATTATCTAGTGACCAGTTCACACATTTATCTAGTTCACGGCATCAAATGGGCCAGTTCATACTACAAACTCACTAGTACAGTTCACACATGCACTGATTTTATTTAAGTTCACATGCCCGTCACAGGTGCCGCATCTATAACAATTCGGAGACAAATATAGCTACTAAAAAGGGAACACAAAGTCATTAACAATAGAGGGCAAGTAGACATAAACAGAGTATGATAAACATTAGCAATCAATCCAAAGTAGCAAGTGTTCATTCATTCCTCCAGAATCGCCTCTAATCATCCAGCAAGTTCAGTAGCATAAACGTTATCCTAAACAATAGAAATCAGCAAACTAAGAAGTTAATCACTTCCACAAACTGAAATCCAACAGGCGAGTGTAAGATCATGGCCACCGCTTCACACCTTTCTGAATGGATTCGTTGTCTTAGCTTTTTTAAAAATTGTAAGACCAGCTGCCTGCACATATAAACATGGAAGAAAACAGTGAATTTAGAAGTAATGCATATAAACCATGAAGAACAATAAGATTTCAGAAGTACATACTTAATTAGTTAAATTCTGGAAAAAGCATCCTCCGAAAACACTTCATGGCAGCAATACACACTGCCTTTTCCTCAGCAGACTTTGTACTTGTATCTTGTGCGATGAGATTGTTGTAAGCTTTCATCATCTCTGATTCTTTGTCAAGTTTTTTAGCCTCTAACTCAAGCCTTTTTCCCTCTTTGGTCTCTTGACCTGTAAGATGGGTAATTTTTGTGGCCTCAAGCTTCTCAGATGATAACCTTTGTTGCACTTCTAGTACCTTCATTCGGCTTGCATTGTCACTTTCCTGGATTTGACTAAATCTATCAAGCTTATCCACATCTATTGCAGATTCCTTTGAGTATCCATCATCTTCTGAACTAGGTATTTTTTTCTTTTTTATTTTTGCAGCTAAAGCAGCCTTTTTAGCTGCCTTCTGACCTAATGGCCGCTTTGGCATTTCTTCCACAGATTCATCCTTTTCTTCATTTTCTCCTTCAAGGTGATATACTTTTTTTTGTGCATTCTTCAGCTCTTCATTGTATGTTTTCCATTTTGGTATGTCTCGATAAATTTTCCAAACCTCTGTTAGTACAAAGGAACTTTAGATCTTTATTGTCTTGAATACAGAACTTGTGGGCTGCTTCCATCCACATTATATTCGAGTAACCACTTGTAAAGTCTCTACGAGCCTTCACGTAAAAACTTTCGAGGAGTTCAATCCACTTGTTAATCTTATGCCAGCGGTCCTTGCATTTCTTCATATTCCTCTTTCTATTTATTGGGGTAGCCTTACTATATGCTTCAAAAACCTCACCCCAGTATTGGTTGCCACCCCTGTCAGCTCCACAAGTAGGGTCCGTAAAATTTTCTATCCAAGAACTCATCAATTTCACATCCTCTTCCTCAGTCCAAAGTTTCCGCTTCTCAGTCGCCGTCAGTATTACCTAGTTCTGATTGTTCCTCAGGTAAGATTTCTACTTCTACCGGAGA
Source organism: Zoysia pacifica (assembly GCA_001602315.1). Taxonomy (NCBI): domain Eukaryota; kingdom Viridiplantae; phylum Streptophyta; class Magnoliopsida; order Poales; family Poaceae; genus Zoysia; species Zoysia pacifica. Next base: position 647,167 of record BCLH01000002.1, on the reverse strand, counting down.
ACTATCTTCAGTGTTATTAGGCACTGGTGTATTCACAGGGATGCTGGGATTAGGTGTACCAACCAAATGGAAATTATGTGGTTGATTAGCAAAGTAGCTCAAGAAACTATCAGTCGGATGTGAGCTGCTGTAAATAAACATGAGACAAAATTTAGTTTCACATGACAATAAAGCAATGACTCATGATGGCAACTGAATGAAAATGTAGTTTTAGTTTGTAGTATTTAATAAAGATAATCCAGAACATAAAAGGCATATGAACTAGCAAGCAGAGAAAATCAATCAATCAAGGAAACCATGGCAGTTAATTGTTTTCTTACAAAGTATATAAGCATCTGATGAAGCAAACTGGATAAACAAATATCTAGAACAATTAATGGCCTCTGAACATTGGACAGGCTCTGTCAAGAACAGGGCATGGATTGCCATTGGGCAATTTAGAACCTCATAATTAAACCACATCAAAAATAAGGTAATGAAAAAATATTTGTTGATAAAAGGACGGCAACATAACCCTACTGGAAAGTATGAATTATTAGTGTATTGGTATAAGAGTTACAGGTAGATTTAGAGATCAATGTTATTCATAGGAAGAAGAATAGTCTATGACCAACTCACAGATTCAGAATCCATGTCAACTACAACTAGACCATCCAAAGATTTCTGCTTGGGAAAAAGTAGTTTCTGTGCCAGCATATGAATTGTCCCTTGAAACAAACAGAATAATGCTGCTGGAAATATCCTAAGTAGCTGCACGCCTGAACGGCGGAGAAAGCGGGTCACTGCCGGCTTCCCACCATTGAGCAGACGGCGAAGAAGGAAATGGAAACATCGAGGATGCGCCGGCTGCAGAGACAATTGCGCCACCGTGTCCTCCACCTGCCTCGGAGCCAGCCTCACTAGCGCTCGCCGCCACGAAGCCGCTGCGGCTTCCGTGCCCTCTGCCGGAGTCGGAACGCCGTGAAGTCCGCTGCTGCGGCTGCCGCACCATTTGCCGGAGTTGACACACCATGAAGCCTGCCGCCGCCGCTGACCTGCTCTCCTCCAGCCGCCCCAAAGCCTCTGCTTCCTCCACAAACTCCACCCCCCTCGGAGCAGAGACGGTGCCTGTCGCTGCACCCATCACTCACCACCACGAAGCTGTTGCGACTGCCGCACCCTCTGCTCGCATTCGGCGTGCCGTGGAGGCCGCCGTGCTGTCTGTTCGCAACTGAACTGCCACGGAGGCCGCCGCCCTTTCCAGCAGCCATATTGGAGTCTTCGTGGATGAGAGGGGCCATGGCGACTGTGAGAGTTGTTGTATATTCCATACGTGTACAGAGTACATACAGGCAGCCGGGGTGGCATGCAAGCCAACCGCACAAGCACAATTACAGCCACATAATTAGGAGATTTAACTATAATTACATTATGCTAACACTCCCCCGTTGTTTGATCGGAAGCACGGCGAACGTTCAAGCTGGACCGAAACTACTTAGAACACAGATGTGGGAAGGTCCTCGATAAAAATATCGACGTACTAGGATGTCTTAGGAACATGAAGTACCCGAACGTGGTCAAAGGTGACCTTCTCCGGAACAAAATGGAGATCAATCTCAACATGCTTCGTACGCTAATTGGAGAGATAAACAGCACTAATGTTGTTGTAGCAGACCAATGTGACACGGCTAGGTGGGTGGTGAAGCTCTATGAGTAACTGGTGCAGCCAAGTAGCTTGACCATAGCTCAATATTTAGCCTCTGCACTCGATCGCGGGAGACTGTATGCTGACGCTTGGAGGATCAAGACACAAAATTATCCTCGAGGAACACTGCATAACCAGATGTCAATCGGCGAGTGTCGGGACAGCTGGCCCAGTCGACATCTGTGTAAACAACAAGCTCAGCAGGTGGAGAGCGGCGCAGAGTCAAGCCGAGGGAAAGAGTACCCTGTAAGTATCGTAGGATCCTCTTGAGAGCAGCAAGGTGTGGCTCATGAGGATCATGAACATAGAGACAAACCTGCGGGATGGCATAAGCAATGTCTGGACAAGTGAATGTCAGATACTGCAGTGCACCAGCCAAGCTGCAGTACTGTGTGGAGTCAGCAACTGGAGGACCGTCCGCAAACAATTTTGAGTGCAGGTCGACAGGGGTGCTGCAAGGCTTGCAAGCACTCATCCCGGCGTGCTCCAAAATGTCCAGAGTATACTGTCTCTGAGAGAGGAATAAGCCAGTATCACAATGTGTGACAGATGCCCAAAAAAGGATGAAGCTGGCCCATGTCTGTCATAGCAAACTCACGCTGAAGAGCTGCAATAATGTGTTGGAGAAACCCAGCTGATGAGGCGGTGAGAACAATGTCATCCACATACATCAATAGATAGGCAGTGTCGGATCCCCGATGATATGTAAAAAGAGAAGTATTTGACTTGGTCTCAACAAAACTGAGGGATAGGAGGTGAGTGGCGAACTTGTTGTGCCAAGCACGAGAAGCTTGCTCTAGGCCATAGAGAGACTTATTGACTCGATATACAAAGTAAGGTTGTGAAGAGTCCACAAAACCAGAAGGCTACACAGAGTAGACCATCTCTGTCAGAGTGCCATGTAAGAATGCATTCTTAACATCCAGCTGATGAATAGGCCAATTCTGAGACAGAGACAAAGACAGAACCACCCGAACTGTCGCTGGCTTGACCACTGAACTAAAAGTCTCGTCATAATCAACACCTGACCGCTGTGTAAAACCTCGCAGAACCCAAGGAGCCTTGTAGCGATCAAACAAACCATCTGCGAGCAGCTTGTGATGATAAATCCACTTGCTGGTTACCAGATTAACCCCAGGAAGCCAAGGAACAAGGCTCCAGGTGTCATTGGCGAGAAGTGCATCATACTCAGCTTGCATAGCTGAGCGCCAATTGGGGTCTGACAGAGCATCACGAACAAAGCGTGGCAGAGGAGACATGGGCACAGCGTGGAGGTTGAGATGATCCGCAGGATGCACGATGCCAGCTTTGCCGCGCATGCGCATGGTATGCGCATTGGTGACCGGGATGATGGGGACTGATCGAGTAGCAGTAGTACGACCGGTGCCGCTGGCAACAGCCTATGCACAAGGAACAGGAGCAGCAGAACTGGCAGCACGGGTGGGCGTCATGGAGGACGAGGTGGCAGCACTACTGGCAGCGGCCAGTGTTGGATGCAAAGGGGCAGCAGCGCCGGGTGGCACAAAGGGCCTGGGCGATGGTGGCTCTGGAGACCATGGCCCTGGGGATGATGGTGCAGCAAGAGGCCCATGCACGGGCACAGTGCCATGCACAGCATGCGGGGGCGCTAGCTCTGGAACAGCCAGGGCGATCTGCGGAGGACCTGCATGTACAAGATGGGCTCCAGGGTGCGGAGCTGTATGATCATGGTCATCAATCAAAAAGTCCAGGGTGGAAGGTGCCATGGGCGTGGTGGATATGTTGGAGAAAGGGAAAAAGGATTCATAAAAAACGACATGACGAGAGATGATGATGCGATTCGACTAGAGCTCAAGACATCGATAGCCCTTGTGTTCCGAGGAGTAACCAAGGTTTGTGGGGTGCGGTGGAGGACATATTGGGATAGCAGGCACACCCAAAAACAGGAAGGTGGGCGTAGGAGGGCTGGGTAAAATAGAGGGCAGTGTATGGTGTCGAGAAAGCAAGGGTTTTGGTGGGGAGCTGATTCACAAGGTAGGTTGCAGTGTGAAGGGCCTCAACCTAGTAAACTGGAGGGATACTCGCCTGAAACAAAAGGGAATGCAGAATGTTATTAATGGTGCAAACATAACGTTCTGCTTTCCCATTTTGTTGAGAAGTATATGGACACCACATGAGGAACCGTGGGAGAGGAAGAATGTGCGGGTCTGAGAATTATTGAATTCACAACCGTTATCACACAGGATGTTCTTGATGGTGGAGCCAAATTGCGTGTGAATATGAGCAAAAAAATGGGAAAGAGCAGAAAAAGTTTTGGATTTGAGGCGAAGAGGAAAAGTCCAAATGTAGTGTGAAGAGTCATCAATAATAACAAGGTAATACTCGTATCCAGACACACTAACAATAGGAGATGTCCAAAGATCACAGTGTATTAAATCAAAACTATGAAGAGCTCTTGAGCTAGATGATCCGAACGGGAGACGAACATGACGACCAAGTTGGCATGCATGATATATATGGTCAGGGTCATCCTTATTACAATAAATGACACTGAAACTGAGGAGTTTGGACAGAGCTTCATGTCGAAGATGCCCGAGACGATGATGCCAAAGTGAGGTGGGCGCGGCGATGAAGGCAGAGGTGTTGGTGGAGAGTGGATAGAACAGGTAGAGGTCACCAGAGCTATTGCACCTGGCGATCATGTTCTTGGTGTGCAAATCCTTCACATAAATGCCAAAAGGATCAAACTCAATAGAATAATTATTATCGGTGGTAAAACAACGGATGGAAATTAGATTCTTAATAATATTGGGAGAGACCAAGACATCATTAAGAACAAGATTACGATGCAGAAAAGAAAGTGTGTGATCCAGTGGCAGTGACAGGAAGTAACGCCCCCATTGCCCACAATGATAGATGAAGGAGTAAATGATGATGGTGAGGAAATGGTGGAGAGTTTACCAACATCTGCGGTCATATGAGAACCAGCGCCTGAATCGGCATACCATTCTGAGGAGGGCGCCAGCGGGCTTAGCATCATGGTGTTGAATGATTGCACCAGAGAGTCCTGATTCTAGGAGCCACCATGAATAGGGTTCCAAGACATGGGAGGTGTGGACCAGGGCGCCACCGAGGGTGCCTGGGAGGCTGGCGAGGGCCCCTAGAAGGCCGATGAAGGTACCTGGAAGGCTGAGGGAGTATCTGTGGTGGGGGCGCGGCTCTCCCCGTAGTATGAGCCATACCGGGAAGGACCGTAGGTGCTGCCATAGACGCCACTGCCGGGAATGCCGCCGAAGTTGCTGCCGTAATGGGCATGGCGGTGAAAGCCGGTGGTGCCGTCGGAAGGCGGCCCGACTGGTCATATGGCCACATCTGAACGGTTCCCGCCCACGGATGCGTAAAGGATGGGTGCAGGCCTGGTGGGGTGTGAAAGTTTCCTAGAGGGGGTGAATACGCAATTTAAAATAATTCCTGAAAATCACAAACTCAATGAACAGTCAGACCACCGGAGACTTCGGTAATGTGCCGGACACTCTGGTCACCAGAATGTCCGATACTTTTCTAAGCAAGTTCTAGCAAGTTTTAGGAAATTCTACTTGAATCAAAAGACTAGAATATGATATAATAAGTAGATCTAAGTAATTAAACAAGCTAGAAACAAGTGAGCAAGTAGATCAAAGCAAATCTATGAATATGAACAACAACAACAATATGAACTTACAAGATGAAAAGAACACAAGGAGACACAAGATTTTACTCCAAAGTTCGAGTCCACGAAGGAACTCTAAGTCTCCGTTGAGAGGTTCACAAAGAACCGAATCTCACTCGATCCTTTCTTTCACTCAACCAACCACAAAGGTGAGGTTGAGTTCTTCACTATCAAATCCCTTTCGGGAAGGGTGAACAAATTTCCCGAGGTGTCACCACACGAGTTGGGAGCTCCCGGGCACGCCTAGCCATCTAAGAGCAAAAGCTCTAAGAGTAATGAACTCAAATCGAAGCTCAACGATGCCGCAAATGCTCAATGGGAGGGGAAGCACTTCTCTCAATCCCTAGCTCAAATCTTGTAAGCTTAGGCCTTGAAAGGGAGTGAGAGTGTTTTTGGAGCTCAAGAGTGTGTTTTGCAAGTGTGAGTCGCCAGCCCCATTTCCCCTCCAAATGGGGCTGAGGCGGTATAAATACCCGGGCTCCAAAAGTAGCCGTTGGACCACATTCTGACTGACCGGACACCCCGGCACTTTGCTGGACACCCCGGCCACCGGAGTCTCCGGCAACTTGCCGGATACTCTGGTGAGGCCTCTCGGGTTGGCTAAGGCTGAGCCACTGGCGTCTCCGGCACAGTGCCGGACACTCCATTGAGCCTTCTCGGGTTGAGGCTGGCTGCCTTACCGGAGACTTCGGCAATGTGTCGAATACTCCAGTAAGGGGTCTCGGGTAAGGATGAGTTTTGAGCATTTTTGGCACTTTGAGACCTCAATTTGAGCCCATCTTGGTAGTACGGCATATCTAGACTCAAGAAATGATAAAAACAAGTATTCTTCCTTGAGAAAAGGCTCTGTGACTTGATCCACGAAAATTGGGGGGTCTTCCTTTTTTCTTTAATATTCTTTTCTTCTTTTTGAAACATTTGCACTGTTAAAACACTTAACAAACATCATTAGCTGTTTGAATGATCCGTCATCATCCACCAAAACCCACTAGGGGGCCTAGATGCACTTTCAATCTCTCCCTTTTTGGTGATTGATGACAATACATTCAAAGCTTCAAAAAAAAAGAAGATATAATCAACAATTTTGGATGCTTGTGATATAGGAGGCTCTTTCTAAATGTGTGCATGGACTTGAATTCTTTATTTTGGCTTTAACATTCCAAAATGCACATATATTAGAGCAGATGTGAGAGCTCTCCCTATATCCAAGCATCCGTGGGGTGCAACAAGTAAGTGGGCATAATAAGTGTGATGCATATGACAAATAATATCCACACAACAAATATAAGAAGATCAAAAAGAACATTTCATCATTACACCATCACATAACATAAGCAACATATCATAGATAGCAACATAAGTAACCAAATCTCACAAATAGAGTACGAAATAGAGTTATTACAAACCACAAATCACATAGTCTTATACTAACACTCACACAATTCTTATGTCCATAATTAAAATAATATAAGCCAAGATAAAGATAGATGACATGAAATATATCTTCTCCCCTTTGGCATCACATCACCAAAAAGGAGAAAAGAATGCAAAGTGAGAAGCTCAAGGCGTGGCGTCGCTATCTTCACCACCTTCCTCATCATCCCCTTCTTCTTCATTGCCTTCGCCTTCGCCTTCACTTTCTCCCTTGGCGGCTGCGGCTTCCTCATCACCTTCTTCCTCACTTGCTCCACCCTCTTGCTCATGTTCTTGCACCAAGCGTTGAACATAGGCAAGAGGATCCCAAAGATTATCAAAGACAGGCGGTGGAGGGAAATCTAGATACTCACAAAGTGGAGAAAAATTGATTTGAAGATGAGAGGCAATCCGGTCTTGCCTTGTCCCTAGAGATTGGAATTGCTCATGGGTCTCATGCTAATGCTCTCTAATCTCTGTAGCGTTGTGAGGACAGATGCTAAAGACTACCATGAGAGCCCGAGCAATGAAGGAGGAAGAAGAAGACTTACGGTACTTCTTCTTGGAAACACTGTGAGACGGATTATGTGTTAAAGGCTCATGTGAAGAGGGATCACCTCGAGATGAAGACGGGACTGCAGCATGAGAAGTTGATCCTATAGATGTCCCAGTGGCCTGAATGCGATAAGGATTGTGCTTCATCTCACAATAGAGTTGGCCATTGAGCAAACGGTGGATCGAACTTGCCGCTGTGGTTCATGCCTTAAAAATTTGGTGGCACTACCTTCTCGGTAAAACTTGCAATGTTTATACCGATCACAAAAGTCTCAAGTATATTTTCACTCAGGCTGATCTGAACTTGAGACAAAGAAGGTGGCTTGAGCTAATCAAGGACTACAAATTAGAGATACATTACCACCCGGGCAAAGCAAATGTTGTGGCCGATGCCTTGAGTCGCAAAGGTCATTGCAACTGCTTAACTTTTGCAACCGAAACAAACACACTATGTGATGAGTTTTGAAAACTTGGTATTGAGATAGTTGAAGAAGGATTTCTTGACAACTTAGAGGTGAAGTCCACACTTCTCAATTAGATCAAGGACGCTCAAAAGAATGATAAAGGTGTGGCTCGAATTTGTTCCAAGATGGATTTGGGCCGAGCTGCTTGTTTCTCTATGGACGAGCAAGGTGTTCTATGGTTCGAGAAGCGACTCGTGGTTCCAAGAGTACAAGAACTTCGGGATAAAATTTTGGATGAAGCACATGACTCTCTGCTGTCCATCCATGCCTAAAGCTCTAAAATGTACCAAGATTTGAAGCAAAAGTTTTGGTGGACTCACATGAAGCGGGAAATCGCTCGGTACATCTCCAAGTGTGATGTATATCAACGGGTGAAAGCGAGCCACTTGAAACCAGGGGGTACACTACAACCTCTGCCTATTCCTACATGAAAGTGGGAGGATATTGGTACGGACTTCATAGTCGGGTTGCCTAAAACAGCTAATGGCTATGATTCTATATGGGTTAAAGTTGATAGATTGACAAAGTCGGCACATTTCCTTCCAGTCAAAACTATCTACCCAGCCAAGGCTTATGCGGAGCTCTATCTTACTCGCATTGTTTGTCTCCACGGTGTCCCAAAAACTATCACCTCTGATCGTGGGCCACAGTTTGTGTCTCATTTTTGGAAAAGTCTTCACAAAGCGATGGATACCAAACTCTTGCACAGTTCGGCTTACCATCCTCGAACTGGAGGCCAAACAGAAAGATTCAACTAAATTCTTGAAGACATGTTAAGATTTTGCGTGCTGACCTATGGGAAGAAGTGGGAAATTTGCTTGCCATTCGCAGAATTTTCCTACAACAATAGCTATCAGTCAAGCATAAAGATGGCCCCTTTTGAAGCTCTTTATGAGAGGCGGTGTAGAACACCGTTGAATTGGTCTGAGTCAGGAGAAAGACTCTTCTTTGGTCCTGATTTGGTCAATGAGGCTGAGGCTAAAGTACGGTAAATTCAAGAACATTTGCGTGTGGCACAATCTCGACAAAAGAGCTATGCGGACCGTCGTCGCACGGAACTTCAATTCAGTGTTGGGGACTATGTCTATCTCAAGGTGTCTCCACTTCGTGGAACACAAAGGTTCCAAGTTAGAGGAAAATTGGCTCCTCGCTATATTGGTCCTTTCAAAATTGTTGCCAAACATGGTGCCGTGGCATACAAATTGGAGCTTCTGTCTTCTTTCTCAAATGTGAACGATGTTTTCCATATTTTCCAACTGAAGAAATGTCTTTGGGTGCCCACCGAAGTCATTGCTGTGGACACTCTTGATCTACAGCTGGATCTCTTGTATGTCGAATACCCATTGCGGATTCTCGACGAGGCAGAGCGCAATTTGCGGAATCGCACAATCAAATTTTTTAAGGTCCAATGGAGTAATCACTCAGAAGAAGAAGCAATGTGGGAACCGGAAGATAAATTTTGCGCCAAGTATCTAGAATTCTTCTCAAGGTTGTAAGCGATTTTTCCTTGGAACTCCTTACCATCTTATGTATCCTTGCATTTAAATTTCATCGTTGAGTCGAATTCCTTTTATGTGCTTCCCTCTGTTTTATCAAATCTCGAGACGAGATTTCTTTAAGGGGAGAGGGCTGTAACATACCTAGTCTCTTTAATCACGAATTTAATTTAAAACTAGAATTCAAATAACCAAAGCCAATAGGAATTCAAATTTGAATTGAATTTTAAAAAAATTTAAGCGAGCATTCAAAGAGAAGTTGTAAAAACAAATTCTTGTTCAAAAGTGATCATAAGGTTCAGAAAGTATAAAAAGAATTTTGTAAAAATTTAAAACCAAACATTGTCACGAATTATTTGTCCTCTAAACAATCAGCTGACTTCCGAATTTTTAGAATTAAATCCATTTCGAATTTGAAGATGCCTCCAAAAGGAAAGTTGTTGCCCATAAAAAGTTCTTCGACCCTGAAAACTTTCAAATTCATAAGATCTAAGGAAGGTGAGTTTTTGAGGCAAAAACAGAGGCACTGCAGGAAAATCCGAGGCAAGCCAGAAATAGAAGCTTCTGTGGACCCCACCTGTCAGCCGCCCCCTTCTTCCTCCTCCAGCCGCGTACGGACAGCGACCGTGCCAGGTGCCCCCTTCTGAGCCGGCGTCCTTGCATGCGTGCCAAGCACCCGCGGACGTGTCCCCTCATTCCCGACCAGCTCCTCTCACTCTCTCTCACCCTCTCTCGGCTTCCCTCTCGCTTGCGCGCGACTGGACCTGGCGAGCTCCGAGGAAAATCACTGCCGGCTGCCCCTCAGCCCTCCTTCCTCGTCCAGCAGGCGCGCCACCCCGTCCCCGACGCGCTGCCGCTCTTCCCCCTTCCATCCCCGCGACGAGTTGATTGATTTCAACTTTTCCCCAAAAGTTCAAACTCCGGAGCCGCCGGCGCTTTCCTCCCAAATCCCTCGGAAATTGTGGCTTTGGTACAGGGGTATCGAAGCTTTACGCCGCCGGCCGTTGAAACCGAAGACCCCGCCGGTGCCGACCTTGCTCCGGACCCCTCCTTCGACTACAACCTCGATGCCGCTCCACTCCGTGCACCCGTGAAGCTCTAAGACATTTTTATTGGATTTTTCGTTGACCGGAAAGATGCCTAGACCACACCGAAGTTCTTCTCGAGCCGCTCGCCGCCGTCGACTAGTATCCGGTGAGGCCCAGCCCCCGGTGACCCCTCCTCCAGCTTCCCCTTGACGCTGCGACCATTTTGGTGCTTTTTTTTGAGCTGCGCCACTGCCGACCGGCCCTCGCCGGCGAGCCGGCCGCCAGCTCCGGCGAGCCCCCATGGCCGGCGCGCCATGGGCTGGGAGCCCCTGCCACCGGGATCTTTTGTGGCCAGGACAGATCCCGTGCGCCCAAGCACCGTGGGCTACTGTGTGGCCGCGTCCCAGCGCCTGCCACTTGGCCCTGTGGGCCCAGGCTTCTTTATCCTTTTCGGAAATCCTTTATTATTGCGCAGAAATTCGATAAAATTTGTAAAATTCACATAAAATTCATACTAGCTTGAAAAAATATGAAACCAACTTTGTTAGACTTCTAAAAGCATGAAATTTTTATTGAAACTAATAAACACCAGTAATTAATTGTTTTAATAATGTTTAATTGCAAAAAAAATTTTATGCAAGTTTAATTCCTAATTAATTCTGTATGCATCAGTAATTAGTGAATTTTTGTATGCATGTCTCTTTGGCTATTACAGAAGAGTATAAAAATGATTTAGGCTAATGTCATAAAAAATTATTGTATAATTAATTTATCTCTGTTTTCTAATAATTAATTCATAGTAATCAGAATCTTTGTCCTAAGTTATATTTACTGATTATGGACCCACTAAAACTGGTTAGAGTCTAGTAACATTGCTAGATGTTGTTAAATTAATTTCTTTTCATCATTGTATGTGAATTGCCTTAGTAATTTACTAAAATATCCATACTAGTGTTAATTAAAATGCTTAAGGTAATTATATTTAACACTTAACTCTTTCTTAGGTTCACTTAAATAATAAATATTGATTTAATCCACTGCTTTGTTCATGGCATTGCATAGCATGCATATTCAAACCGTCGTTGTTCCTTTGTTTAGTGAATAATGTACTCGAGAGTGACGTGGGTGCTCCAGAGGGTGAAGCACTTGTGGGTGATTTTGCTGATGTCAGCTTCATGACCATTGAAGCTCCTCAAAGGTATGAATAATTTTGGTGATTGAATGACAACCATGAACTAACTCGTTGGATGCAGGTTTATCTCTATCTTTCTACACTTCTACGAGTTGGTTATTGCAAGGCTGTTCGTGCTTCTGGAGTGTTTCCAAGGAGGTTGTTGGTTCAGGGATAAGGATTGTTTAGAGCCAAGTGTGGCTTAGCTTTTAGGCCTTGTGTCAATAGGAAACATCGGTACTATTAAGTGGGGTCAGGTTACTCGTCTCAGTTTTACAGGAATTTGGGAGTGTGGATGCTCTAGGTTCTCTGAGGCACTTGAGTGATCAGCAGAAGCTTGAAGTTGTCAAGGTTTGGAGCTGGAAGTGTGAAGACCTTTGAAGCAGTTCATGTTCTGCAGCTGAAGGAGTCACCGGACAGTTCGGTGAGGTTCGAGGCAAGAGTCCAGAGAAGGTGTTCCCTAGAGTCAGTGACGCTGGAGTCAACGGATAGTCCGATGGGAGTCACCGGACAGTCCGGTGAGTGCTGGAGCTTGTAGTCTAGAGAGGTGCTCTCTAGAGTCTTAGGAAGAAGTCACCGGACAGTCCATCGATCAGAGGCCAAACAGTCCGGTGAGCCCCCGAGGAGGAGTCCAGAAGAGGTGTCTCTGGTGATCCAAAAGAGAAGGTCACCAGACAGTCTAGTGATGGTATGAACCGGACAGTCTGGTGTCTCATGGAATAGATTCCAGAGAGGTTGTTTTTTGCCAGGAGGAGACCAAGTGTCACCGGACAGTCCGGTGGTCCCAGTCACCGGACAGTCCGGTGACTGCAAAAAGTAGTCAGCTTTTTGGCAACGGCTCTTAACGGTTGTTTCTTGGCTTGGGGCTTATTTAAACTGTTGGGGGGGGGGCTGTTGTGGAGGTAGTTCGGGACCAGAACAGTTGGAGATCATTTGTTGTGAGCCAATCTTTGTCAAGGGTGCACCAAGAGAGCATCTAGTGAGATCTTGAGTGCTTGTGAATAGTAGCAAAGAGCATCCACGCATTCTTAGAGCTTGTGAGGCTGAGAGGAGCGACTTTGGCTTGTTACTCTTGGTCTATGGCAGCCTAGACCAGTTAGGTGTCGTTGTCCAAGCTTCCGAGGAGATTGTAGAAGTCGACGTCAAGTTTGTACGTGGTTTCGGGTTCTCCGCCCGAAAGGGACACCACGAGTGAGCGCCCGAGCCTTGGAGGATTGCTCTAGCGCTTGGGTATTGTGTACGACAGCCCGGGCCGCCTGTGTCTTCACTCCGGGAGTGAAGCATACCCTTATGAGCATCATTTTGGGAACGACGAGAGGAACCAAGACTCCGAAGGGAGTGGTTCAACAAGGATTAGGAGAAGGCGCCATCCTTCCGATACCTTGAGAAAAATCGCTGAGCATTCATTTCACTTTTCTCTTTACTTACCGCATTTACATTATTGCAAGTAGTGTGTTAGGTTGCTTGGTTGCTTCTCTTGGTGGCTCTCATGCCGATGTGCTTACTAGCTTGATAGGTTGGTCTTTCACTATCTTATAGGCTTTGATTATCTCCTAGCTTTTTCTTAGCTTGTGCTTAGCTCTCTCTCGCTAGGAGTTGGTTGCTAGCTTGCTAGAATTTAGGAAGTGTAAGAAAAAGTTATAGTAGTGTTAGTGCCCGATTCAACCTCCCCTTCTCGGTCACTTGATCCTTTCAAGTGGTATCAAAGCCAAGTGCTCAATTTGGGGCTTAACCACCTTTGAGAAGTGATCGGGAGTAATGGAGACATGTTCTTCTTTGAGGTCCGGTAGTGGGTCATGGAAGGATCGCTTGCTAAGCTACCTATATGCCACAAAACCGGAGAATTCGAGTGCTAACATGAATAACTCTTCAAACCCTTCATCTAGCAACTCTCTAATTGCTACTATGAATGATAATCTTACTTATCTTGAGTTCATAGATGCTTACACTCACTTTGGAATTCTTGATGATGAATCTATAAGTGCTGCTATGATTAGATTGAGTAATCTTGTTGACATGATCAACTCATTTGAAGGAGCACTTAAGATCTCTCATGATGAAACCATCAAAAAGTTTCTCACGTGCATGTTATCTAGCTCTTGTGCCTCCCATGATGCCTTATCCATGAAGAAGAACACCATTGTTTCCACCTCAAGCAAGAATATTGATGCTCATGCTCATCATACCTTTGAGCCCACGGTTTGTATAAACTCCACCTCTACTAGCTCTCTTTCATACATTGTTGATGATGATATTGCTAGTTGCTTAGTAGAGGATTCTTATGATATGCTGTGATGAGTATGATAATCTTGTTGTCTTGTCTAATGAAACTCCAAGAGATTTGTGCAATCGCATTTACAAGCTTGTAGGTTGGATCAACTCTTATGAGAAGAGGTATATTGCTATTGATAAAGCACACAAGAAGAAAATTGATTCATGGAAGCATCACTTCAAGTGCTCCGAAGAATAAATGTCATCTCATGATCTTGCTCTCACTGTGGAGGTTAGTAATGATGAATCTAGTAATGCTTTAGATACTAACCTCTCATGTCTTATGGCCTCTAGCAAGGTGAATTACAAGAACAGTGGGAAGCATTGGGTTCTTGACAGTGGATGTACCCAACATATGACCGGAAATCACAAAATATTTTCCTCCATCAAAGAAGATGATGACAAAGACAAAGTGACTTTCGGAGACAATTCTAAGGGAAGAGTCAAGGGCTTAGGCAAGGTGGCCATATCAAATGATTTGACAATCTCAAATGTCATGCTTGTGGAGTCATTGAGTTCCAACTTGCTCTCAGTTGCTCAACTTTGTGACCTTGGCTTCACTTGTTTCTTTAGTGATAAAGGGGCTGAACTTATCAACAAATCACTGGGTCTTACCTTCAATGGATTTCGGCACAACAATCTCTACATTGTGGATTTCTCTACTAGTGATGTTGCCCCTCAAACTTGCCTAATTGCGAAGTCTTCAAAAGGATGGCTATGGCATAGAAGACTTGCTCACATTGGAACAGGTCAATTGAAGAAGGTCACCAAGAAGGGTTTGATTCTCGGAATTCAAGATGTCACCTTTGAGAAGGACAAATTGTGTAGTGCTTGTCAAGCGGGAAAACAAGTTGCGACCCTTCACCCATGCAAGACCATAATGTCAACCTCAAGACCTCTAGAGCTTCTCCGTATTGATCTTTTTGGTCCAACTACATACAAAAGTCTTGGGGGTAATCTCGGTACACTTGGACTATCTTTCTTGAGGACAAAGCCCAAGCTATCTCAAGTTTCAAGAAGTTTGCCAAGAGAGCTCAAAATGAGTTTGAAGCTAAGATCAAGAAAGTGAGAAGTGATAATGTGACGAAGTTCAAGAACTCTATCATTGAAGAATATTGTGATGATCTTGGAATTAAGCATGAGTTCTCAGCTACTTATATACCGGAGCAAAATGGTGTTGTTGAGAGAAAGAATAGGACTCTTATCACTCTTGCTAGAGCCATGTTGGATGAATATGGAACACCGGAGAGGTTTTGGGCTGAAGCCATCAATACAGCATGCTATACCTCAAACCGTGTGTATCTACATCGCCTCTTGAAGAAGACTCCCTATGAGCTATTGGTGGGAAGAAAGCCTAATGTAGGCTACTTTTGGGTCTTTGGATGCAAATGCTATATCTTCAAGAAGAGAAAGAGGCTTGGTAAGTTTGAAAAGAGGACCGACATTGGATTTCTCGTCGGGTATTCCGGTAACTCTAAAGCCTATCGTGTTTTCAATACAACTACCAGATTTATTGAAGAATCATGTGATGTGTAATTTGATGAAACTAATGGTTCTTAAGAGAACAAAGAATCTTATAGTTGTGATGTAGATGATGATGAACCTTTGGAGGAGGCTATGAGGAAAATGCCGGTTGGAGATGTGCTTCCAAGAGAAGATGACGCTTCTACCCCTCCACCGGAAGACTCTTCAACGACACTTCATGAAAATGCTACATCAACAACTC
This sequence comes from Zoysia pacifica, assembly GCA_001602315.1. Taxonomy (NCBI): domain Eukaryota; kingdom Viridiplantae; phylum Streptophyta; class Magnoliopsida; order Poales; family Poaceae; genus Zoysia; species Zoysia pacifica. Next base: position 631,671 of record BCLH01000002.1, on the reverse strand, counting down.
AAGTGGAAGAATCATCAAGTGTTCAAGCATCGAGAGAACCACATCAAGCACCTTCTACTCCAAGCTCTCAAGGATCACCTACATCGAGTGGTACACCACCTTGTCCAACTATGACATCAAGAGTTGAAGAAGGTTGCAGCTCTCCGCTTCGTTTACAAGACACCGTCATCTTCAAGGAGCAAGCCATACAAGATGCTCAAGAAGTCTCTCCACCTCAAGCACCACTACAAGAGGCTCCAAAGAGGCGAAAACCCATTCTTCGAGCTCACAGAAGTGACTTGATCATTGGGAGTCCCTCTCAAGGGTTAAAGACTAGGAGAAATCAATATAAGCAGAACTATACTAATGATGATAATGATGATATGGCTAACATTGTTTGTGAGAATTTCTCTTTTGTGTCTTTAATAGAGCCCAAGAACATTAATGAGGCGGTGGAAGACAACAAATGGGTGTTGGCTATGCAAGAGGAGCTGAACAACTTCGAGCGAAATCAAGTGTGGGAGTTGGTAAAGAGGCCAAAAGGGAAGAAAATCATCAGTGCCAAATGGGTCTTCAAGAACAAGGAAGATGAGAATGGGAATGTCATGAGAAACAAAGCAAGACTCGTTGCCAAGGGTTAGTCTCAAGTTGAAGGGGTGGACTTTGATAATGCATTTGCTCCCATGGCTAGACTTGAGTCTATTCGAACCTTGCTCGCTTATGCATCTCATTTCAATTTCAAATTATATCAAATAGATGTAAAAAGTGCATTTCTCAATGGCTATATTAACGAGCAGGTTTATGTAGAGCAACCACCTGGCTTCGAGGATCCCAAGCATCTCGATCACGTCTTCAAATTGAAGAAGGCATTGTATGGTCTCAAGCAAGCAGCAAGGGCGTGGTATGAGCGTCTAAGAGATTTCCTCACCGACAAAGGCTTCAAGATAGGGAGTATTGATAACACTCTCTTTACTAAACATGTTGATGATGATCTCTTTATTTGCCAAATATATGTGGACGACATTATCTTTGGCTCAACTAATGAATCTTATAATGCTGAATTTTGTGATCTAATGGCCAAAGAATTTGAGATGTCCATGATAGGTGAGCTCCATTTGTTCCTAGGATTCCAAGTCAAGCAAATGAAGAATGGGACATTCATCTACCAAGAGAAGTACACAAGAGATCTTCTCAAGCATTTTGGTATGGAGGACTCAAAGCCAATCAAGACTCCAATGGCCACTAATGGTATACTTGGCCCCGATGAGAATGGTAACTCCGTTAATAAGAAGCTTTATTGATCTATGAGTGGTTCCTTATTATATCTTACTGCTTCTCACCTGAATATTATGTTTAGTGTATGCTTATGTGCTCGTTATCAAGCTAATCCTAAAGAATCTCATCTTAAAGCTGTCAAAAGGATTCTTAGGTACCTCAAGTATACACCTTCTATGGGCCTTTGGTACCCAAAGGATGGGGGCTTTGATCTTGTTGGCTACTCCGATTCGGACTTTGCCAGATGCAAAGTTAGTAGAAAGAGTATCTCTGGTGGATGTCAATTTCTTGGAAGATCTTTGGTTGCTTGGAGTTCGAAGAAAAAAAATGTTGTGGCTCTCTCAAGGGTCGAAGTGGAATATATGGCAGCCGGTGGTTGTTCTGTCCATCTTCTTTACATGAAGCAAACTCTCATGGAATATGGACTAGTGTACAATCAAATTCCTCTCTATTGTGATAGTGAGAGTGCAGTTAATATGGCACTTCATAAGGGCGATCATGGGCATGCCAAGCATATTGAGCTCAAGCATCACTTCATAAGGGATCATGTTGCCAAGAAGGATATTGAGCTTATAAGTGTGAGGACAAATGATCAATTGGCTGACATATTTACAAAGCCCCTTAGATGAGAAGAATTTCAACAGGCTAGAGGAGAGCTCAACATTCTTGATCTTTCAGACTTCACTTGAGTAACCTCCAAAGCTTAGCATTTCCTTTGTATATACTTGTTTGCTTGTGTTTGCTTTGTTTTTGTTGTTCTTCTTATTTTGTAGGACAGTCATCAAACTCTTTCAAGATAGCAATGATCTTGGAGAGCTTGGGAAGAAGGTTCACGGGGTGCCCAAGGCTAGGAGATGAGGATCATTGTGAGTAAGCTTGCGAGGGGATTCGAATGTGATGAGGGTATGTCTTTTCTAGTCTTTCTTCATCGTGAGCATGCATCTTTTACTTTTGTTTTGCATTCTTGTGCACTTTATGCATTGTATCTAGAGTCTTGACGTCAAGCATGAGTCTAGGGCGAGTTAAGTAGTATAAGTTGATTGCTCCTAGACTCCTTCATAGTGATTGTAAGCTTCATGCCATTGAATCACGATCTTTCGAGCTCTAAGATTAAATCCACTTACGCGGCTCAAGGACTATGATTCATACATTTCCATATGCATCACTGACCTTCTCTTGTTGAGGAAAGAGGAAGTTTCTTTGCTGATCTTTTAGGATAGATGCTAACTCGAGGGGGAGAAGGAGCTTGGGAACTAGAAGATGATCAAGACTCAAGGAGATGATGAGCAAGAGAATGAATATGTGAATACGGTAACATTGTTCCATATCCTATCTTAGTTATTATGAGTTTCTCTCTCTCTCTGTGGTGTTTTTTTTGGTTGATAGATGACCAAGGGGGAGAGAAATGGAAGAGAAGAAAAGATGATCGAGAAGCAAAGATAAACAAGTGAAGAAGATGATAGAAGTAGAGAAATGGAAGAGAAGAAAAGATGATCGAGAAGCAAAGATAAACAAGTGAAGAAGATGATGGAAGAAGATAAACAAAGGGAGTAATCTTTCCTATTCCTCTAATCCTTTGATTACTTTCTTTGGTCCTCTACTTGTCTTGTGGTTATTCTTTATTTACAGGAGACAAATAGAAGGGAGATAATAGAAGATGATTGAAGCCACTATCGATCAAATCAAGCTATGCACTTATCAAGGGGGAGCTCTGAAGCTAAGGTATGAAACCTCTTGCAATTTGTGGACTTCATGGTAAGAGATGGTAAGACAACTTACACCTATCTTGTTCTCTTAAAGGTTGTCTTGTGCTTTCATTCTTATCTTTTGTATCATCTCGATCATTTGCATCATGGTTGTCATCAATCATCAAAAAGAGGAGATTGTTAGCTTCATGACCATTGAAGCCCCTCAAAGGTATGAATGATTTTAGTGATTGAATGAGAACCATGAACTAACTTGTTGGATGCAGGTTTATCTCTATCTTTCTACACTTCTACGAGTTGGTTACTACAAGGCTGTTCGTGCTTCCGAAGTGTTTCCAAGGAGGTTGGCTAAGGATTGTTTGGAACCAAGTGTGGCTTAGCTTTTAGGCCTTATGTCAATAGAAAACATCGGTACTATTAAGAGGAGTCGGGTTACTCGTCTCAGTTTTATAGGAATTAGGGAGTGTGGATGCTCTAGGTTCTCTGAGGCACTTGAGTGATCAGCAGAAGCTTGAAGTTGTTAAGGTTGGACTTGGAAGTGTAAGACCTTTGAAGCAGTTCAAGTTCTGCAGCTGAAGGAGTCACCGAACAGTCCGTCGGTGTCACTGGACAGTCTGTGAGGTTCGAGGCAAGAGTCCAGAGAAGGTGTTCCCTAGAGTCAGTGAAGCTGGAGTCACTGGACAATCCGGTGAGTGCTGGAGCTCGCAGTCCAAAGAGAGGTGCTCTCTGGAGTCTTAGGAAGAAGTCACCGGACAGTTCGTTGATCAGAGGATGGATAGTTCGGTGAGCCCCCGAGGAGAAGTCTAGAAGAGGTGTCTCTGGTGATCCAAAAGAGAAGGTCACCGGACAGTCCAGTGATGGTATGAACCGGACAGTCTGGTGCCTCATGGAATAGATTCCAGAGAGCTTGTTTTCTGCCAGGAGGAGACCAAGAGTCACCAGACAGTCCAGTGGTCCCAGTCAGCGGACAGTTCAGTGACTGCAAAAAGCAATCAGCTTTTTGGCAACGGCTCTTAACAGTTGTTTTGTGGCTTGGGGCCTATTTAAACCATTGGGGGGGGGGCAGTTGTGGAGGTAGGTCGCGACCAGAACAGTTGGAGATCATTTGTTGTGAGCCAATCTTTGTCAAGGGAGCACCAAGAGAGCATCTAGTGAGATCTTGATTGCTTGAGAAGAGTAGCAAAGAGCATCCACGTATTCTTAGAGCGTGTGAGGCTAAGAGTAGTGACTTCGGCTTTTTACTCTTGGTCTATTGCAGCCTAGACCGGTTAGGTGTCGTTGTCCGAGCTTTCGAGGAGATTGTGGAAGTCGACATCAAGTTTGTACGCGATTTCAGGTCCTCCGCTCGAAAGGGACACCAAAAGTGAGCGCTTGAGCCTTGGAGGCTTGCTCTAGCGCTTGGGTATTATGTGCGACAGTCGGGCCGCCGGTGTCTTCACTCCTAGAGTGAAGCGTACCCTTGTGAGCATCGTTTTGGGAACGACAGGAGGAACCAAGACTCCGACGGGAGTGGTTCAACGAGGATTAGGGGAAGGCACCATCCTTTTGATACCTCGAAAAAAATCGCTGAGCATTCCTTTCACCCTTCTCTTTACTTACCGTATTTACATTATTGCAAGTAGTGTGTTAGGTTGCTTGGTTGCTTCTCTTGGTGGCTCTCATGCCGGTGTGCTTACTAGCTTGATAGGTTGGTCTTTCACTATCTTATAGGCTTTGATTATCTCCTAGCTTGTGCTTAGCTCTCTCTCGCTAGGAGTTGGTTGCTAGCTTGCTAGAATTTAGGAAGTGTAAGAAAAAGTTATAGTAGTGTTAGTGCCTGATTCAACCCCCCTTCTCGGTCCCTTGATCCTTTCAGCTAAGGAAACTTCAACAACACAAGGCAAGCGTCATACATATTGATCCCTATTTTTATACAAGTCATGAAATGAATTAGCGTATTGTTATTGCATTTATCGGGCAATAGAATAAGTCTAGTTATGGTAGTTTTGGTGGTTACCCCCTCCTTGCCATGTCCTAGAATTGGGTAGGTTGTTATTTTAATTGCGGTGTGTCTGCTTAGCCATGCTTAGACCGGTAGAAGTCGAATCGGTGGAAGGTCACCACCTTTTCACGAGTATAGGATCTTTATTTACCTTGTTATTAGTATGGTTGGTTTAAACCTGAGGATGATGAAAATTGAGACCGAACAAGGAAGGATAGGTTGGCAGCAGGAAAGGAGTTCTGTGTGCGGTAGCCCCGTCTGTGTCGGTTAAGGATCGGTCGTTGTTAATGTTGGCCTTAACACTTTTCGTTCATACCACATATCGAATATAATGGTAAGACAAGCCGAATATCTCATTTGCATACCAGTGTTTGGCCTATGACGGCATGTTTTGAATGACACGCACGAGTGACCGCTGGGCTCCCACGTGACACGGGACCGGTCCTCCCTAACATGTCAATTGTCCAACCACTTGGGGATGGATGAGAGAAAGGTTGACATGAGTACCCCTTTGTGTGACTTTGGCCGGTCACATAAGCTGTATGGTCCTCAAGTCGTGTGGGTACAGTTGAACTCCCCTGTAGGGTGTATAATCGGTTTGAATCGCCGCGGTCTCGGTCATGACCAAGCTTGGTGTCCATCATTGTTCAACGTAGTTAAAAACTTCACATAATTATTTATGGGTTGTGCGGTTATGAGATATACTGGATGAGATGTATTGTTGACACATCTCTCGTCACTATTTTGCATAGAATAGAAGTGGTTGGGTTTAATAATTAGATGCCCATGAGTTTTTACTTTATGCTTATGCTTATAATTTATTAATCTCTACTGCTTTTCCGCAAATAAGCTTGTTGCATTATTATCCTTGCTAATCCCTCATTCATGATCCTTGGAGTGGGGATGTATATCCCACGAGTTAGTCTTGCTGAGTACCTTCGTACTCACGTTTGCAATGTTGAAGTTTTGCAGGTGAGGATGAGTTGGTCTTTGTCTATTTCTTCCCTGCCGATGCCGGCGAAGGGGATGAGTAGTCCTTGTTTGTCCTTTGCGTGATGGTGCTGTTCGTGGGCTGAGCACACTATCTTTCAGTTTGTTTTAAAAATGTTTTTCGCTGCGTAGTGCTCATCGTCTTGTTTAGAACCTAAATAATAAACTTAGTACCTTGTTTAATTATGTTCTAGGAAGTTTGAGAGCTAAAACTAAAACCCTGCTGCTCTCATTCTTGTTTCAGTTATGAACTTTTACTTGCGGCTTGTAATAACTTATCTATGTATGTGGAACTCCTATGTGATGTGTGCAACATTGGTTACCGATATGCTATTGTCCTGGCGATGTTGGGAAGCATATCGGGGGACTACCGGGGTTGATTTCTCGTCAGTTGAATTTGAACTTGTGTGTGGTTTGAAATATCAAGCTAATTCGACTAAGTAGAACTCAACTTGGACGGTTCCTCACAAAACCGAACTTGTTGAATGGTGTCAGACCCTTTCGAACATAATCTTTATTGAGGTTCATCCTAAATGTCTGAAGGCATCTTCCCATTGTGTAGAGAGAAGCTTTTTTTGCACGGTCAAGGCAATCTATGGGGAAAAGGTACTTTGCACACAAGTTGTCTCACAATTCATTCTTTTTTTTCTTTCAGGACACTGCCAATTATGAAATGTAATCAGAACTTTTCTCTTACTAAGACAAAACAATCACTACGCCAGTTTGCGTTGATTCCTTCTGGCTCCACAGGCGCACCACATTGGTCGACAGCTTCTATAGCGGAAATTCCAGCATGTAACTTGTTGGCTTTTCTGGAACCACCCTTTCATGTCTTCTGTGAAGTGGATGATGTGGGGGCGGTCGTGTCCTCAGTCGGCACTGTCGCTTCTTCTTCAGTGAAATTAAGTCGTCTAGTGCTTCGAGCGGGAATATGCTACGAAAGATAGAGTTATATAAGGCATTTCCATTTGAGTTAAAATAAATGTTAATTTGACTATCAAATACCTCATCGGTTGGATTTTAATCGAGGTTTCTTGCGGCAGGCACTACCTTTTTGCGCACGAAGGATAGGGAGGGGAAGGTTCCTCAAAAGATGAGCTACTTGAGCTTTTGAGAGAAAAAGACACAGGTGTCGATGCACCAACTTCCTTCATTGTAGACATTGTGTACTAAAAAATAGAAAAATATATATTATTGTATCCGATTAGATATTGAAAAGAAGAGGGTATAGTAGAAAGACTTTTGCTCTCAGTGCGGGTTGCCAATTAATAGTCTTCCAACGCTCTAAGGTCATACAGCAATAGCAACCTTCCTATATATAAGAGAATTTAGGACAGATGTCATATATAGTAGAGTCGATCATAGTAGTATCTGTCAAAGATGATGTCAACAATACCGACACTATATGGTAATAGTATCAGTCGCTGACATCATCAAACCGTCATTGTTATTCACACAACAATTTCACAGTATTCACACAGGAATTTCACACTAATCAGATCAAATTCACAGGAGAAACACATGGATCAGCAATTTTACCTTTCTGCAAAAGAAGGTCTAACAATGGAGACCGGAGCCATAGCAGGAAACACGGTGGGCCCCAAGGTTGAAGGCGAACACGCAGCCGAAGGTCGGAGGACGACACGCAGTCTAACAGGTGCCAGAGCCAAGGAGGAAGATCGAGTAGCCATGGCTGGTGTTGGAGTAGCAGCGACGGGAGCGGCGTCGATGGGTTTAGGGTTTGCGAAAAATTTCAGCAGCGTAACGGTGTCACGCAGGAAATGAAAATACCACCAGGTTTAGTGTGGAACGAAGCAACAAGGCCCGCTTATATAGTAAGAGTAATAATGTTGGGCGCCATGATGTCACAATAACCGACACTACAAAAACTGCTAATAAGATTAACAATTTCTTTAATTTTTTTTCTTGATGTCTATAATGAATTTTGAGGTACAATTTGATTTTACTAAATTACGTTGTGTAAGGAACCTGACAAATTTTTGTTTGAATTTTTTTTGTGTCTTTTCATGAATTTTTTAGTACAAATGGAACTATAGGCTACCAATCATATGTCACTATACATTATGAGTACAAAAAATGTTCAATGTAGGTTGAAAGTGATTACAAAATTTATAAAAAAAATACATTCTAAAATAAAATAAGAATGCTTAGCATCTAGAAAACATTGTACAAAATAATGGAATATTTGGTGCTTATAAAAATTGAAATGTTTTAAGTTATGTTTAATGAGTGATGTTGTAATTACGGTCAGGCAGCTACCGACACTACAGTTGTAAAGCACCGACACTGTTGTCTTTGTAATGTCAGTTATTGGTGATGTCATGGCGACCGACACTACTAACTAAACGCTAGTCATTCTCACCTATATATATGTATCCCACCCCTTGCTTCTCAAACGTCAGCACATCGCCGCCCCTCAGCTGTCGCACGCTGCCCCTCCTCCTCTCCCGAACCACCGCAGCTCCTCCTCCTCTAGTCACGCCGTGCGTATGGTCCTTCTTTGGTTGTTACTTAGGTTGCCCAGTCGTAGCCTGGTGAGCATATACAAATTTTGTATTTTGCTTGTTAGATCTGTTTGCAACATCATTTGTATGTTTACCAGATCTGTTATTCTCATTTGATGCAGGTTGTCAGATCAAGTTATTAGGGTTTATGGATTAGAGTTTATGGCAGTGAGTTCAGGACTCATTCTCAAGTTTGGTGTCATGTAATCTCTCGAGAGGGTTGACAGAGCTTGGAACGGCAGGGGCCGCATCTAGCTGTTGCTCAACTGCAGCGACATTCTCGAAGGCCGGTACCAGTCACTTGTCTTACTCGGGGGCCCGAAAGAGAACGTAGAGATAAGTACAAGATGTAGGCTACAAGAATAGAAATATTATGATACCAGAAGTGCAAGGGCGACACATGCTAGATCTACACGTTGTTGATGAGCGTCTGCATGCTCTTCACCTTACGATGGCCAACGCAAAGTGAAGAGCATGCGAACGCTCATCCACAATGTCTAGATCTAGCTTCACTCACCCTTGCATTACTGGCATTATGACATTTCTAATTTGTTAGCTTCACTCACATTGCATTACTGGCCAGGAGACCGGAGCCATAGCAGAAAACACGGTGGGCCCCAAGGTTGAAGGTGAACGCGCAGCCGAAGGTCAGAGGACGACGCGCAGCCTAACAGGTGCCAGAGCCAAGGAGGACGATCGAGTAGCCATGGCTGGTGTTGGAGTAGCAGCGACGGGAGCGGCGGCGGTGGGTTTAGGGTTCGCGAAAAATTTCAGCAGCGTAACGGTGTCACGCAGGAAATGAAAATACCACCAGGTTTAGTGTGGAACGAAGCAACAAGGTCCGCTTATATAGTAAGAGTAATAATGTCGGGCGCCATGATGTCACAATAACCGACACTACAAAAACTGCTAATAAGATTAACAATTTCTTTAATTTTTTTTCTTGATGTCTATAATGAATTTTGAGCTACAATTTGATTTTACTAAATTGCGTTGTGTAAGGAACCTGACAAAATTTTGTTTGAATTTTTTTTTGTCTTTTCATGAAATTTTTAGTACAAACGGAACTATAGGTTACCAATCATACGGCACTATACATTATGAGTACAAAAAATGTTCAATGTAGGTTGAAAGTGATTACAAAATTTATAAAAAAAATACATTCTAAAATAAAATAAGAATGCTTAGCATCTAGAAAACATTGTACAAAATAATGGAATATTTGGTGCTTATAAAAATTGAAATGTTTTAAGTTATGTTTAATGAGTGCTGTTGTAATTACGGTCAGGCAGCTACCGACACTATAGTTGTAAAGCACCGACACTGTTGTCCTTGTAATGTCAGTTATTGGTGATGTCATGGCGACCGACACTACTAACTAAACGCTAGTCATTCTCACCTATATATATGTATCCCACCCCTTGCTTCTCAAACGTCAGCACACCGCCACCCCTCAGCCGCCGCACGCTGCCCCTCCTCCTCTCCCGAACCACCGCCGCTCCTCCTCCTCTAGTCACGCCGCGCGTATGGTCCTTCTGTGGTTGTTACTTATGTTGCCCAGTCGTAGCCTGGTGAGCATATACAAATTTTGTATTTCTCTTGTTAGATCTGTTTGCAACATCATTTGTACGTTTACCAGATCTGTTATTCTCATTTGATGCAGGTTGTCAGATCAAGTTATTAGGGTTTATGGATTAGGGTTTATGGCAGTGAGTTCAGGACTCATTCTCAAGTTTGGTGTCATGTAATCTCTCAAGTGGGTTGACAGAGCCTGGAACGGCAGGGGCCGCATCTACCTATTGCTCAACGGCAGCGACATTCTCGAAGAACATTGCCACCGTTGAGCAGGAGGTAGACACGCCCGCAGTTCCAGGCTCTGTTAACCCTCTTGAAGACATGTATTTGTAATGATTTTGTAAAATGTCACTACTGTAGTTTTTAATGATATTTCTAATTTGTAATGATCAACAAGTGTTCATCGAAGATTCTGGGATGTTAATTGGTACTCACTATTGTAATGTCGCTTAAAGATGATGTCAATATATTATTTGACTGATACTATTGCTAATTGTAATGTCGGTTTCCACTGACTTCCTACCGACACTATTGCTATTTCTAATGTTGGTTTCCGCTGACGTCATACATGACTGACACTATTGCTAATTTTTGTTTGTACCAAAATTGCCCTTCTCCTTTCTTCTTCTATCCTCGCGCATCGACATCATCTTCATTCTCGTTCGCTCTCCTAGTCATCCTCGTTCCCCATTGCTCGAATCTTGTTCGCTCTCCTGGTCATCCTCGTTCCCCAAGCATTGACGTTGAGGGCAAGTGGCGCGGGACCATGTCCCTGGTATCTTCTCGTCGATCCATGACAAAGCCTAGGGTTTCATCTAGCTCAGTGGAGGCTGCGATGTCTCAGAGCCTGGCGACCAGCTTGGATGTGCGTCAACTCCCCCTAGTTGATTGTCCAAAGTGTGGAAAGCTGGTCATTAGGCTGCAAAGCAAGAAGACCAATACGCACGATGAATTCTTCTTCAAATGCGAGAAGAATCAACAGGTGAGGGTTCTATTCTACTTTGATTTGACTTGCTTTAATGCACCTGTTCTTTAGAATGCTTTGAATCTCATTGTAGGATGATCCAATGAGGTATGTTTTTTACAAGTGAGAAAAGGACTATAGGAGATGGTTGGCTGCAAATGTGCCCCACCATGTTTAGGTTCCATCAAAGGAAGAACAGAAGGAAGCAATTGATGTGTTTGTGGAAGTAGCAAACTTGAAGCTTCAAATTGCGCAAATGACTTGTGAATTAATTGAGTTGAAGCATGTGATCGAGAAGTTGAGCACAAACATGAAGGCAGGAGTGCTAGCTGACGGAGTTTATGTCATCACTGCTTTAGTTGGTTGTATGGTAGGACTATTGGTGGCAAACATATTAAAATAGGAGAATGTGAGAAATGTATTGTGTTTCAGACTCTTATTTCTATTTGAATTATGAAATTGTGTAACCAGTGCTGTAATTTGTTCTCTGTTTCAGTGCTAGGTTTATGTCAATGTTGTTTGGTTCACTGTTTTAGTGCAAAACAGGTTCCAGTTCATTATTCAGAAAAATAGAAGTGAGTTACATTAATGTCAGTTTTAGCTGATGTCATAATTGACCAACAGTAGCTAGTTGTAATGTTGGTTTTTGCTGACGTCATACTTGAAAGACACTATTGTTCATTGTAATATCAGTTTATGCTGACGTCATATATATTTGACTGACACCATTAGTGTCCATATTGACCGTCACATCATTTATAATATTGAAAACTCTCGGTCCCACTAGAAGGATCCAAATGGAGCATCAAAATGTGAAATGCTCAGTAGAAACTGGAGCATCGAAAGGTGAGGAGTTCACCCAAGGGCTATAAAAGGGGTCGCAACTGCGCTCCTCATTCTCGTGTTCTCCTCGTCTTCTACATCTCTTCCGAACCATCTCCTTCAAACCATCTTCTGAACCATTCTCCGATGGCATCCCAAAAAGTGCAGGAGCTGGAGAGGCAGCTTTAGGAGTTAGAGGTATGACTCGTCAAGCTTCGCCAAGATCTTGGCGATATGCGGGTGTCCCTCCAGTTTCAATTCCTTCTTCATCATGTGCATGCATCCTTTATTCGTGTCTTTGCATTCATATGCATTTCATGCATTGCATCAAGTGTCTTGAGGTCAAGCACGGGTCTAAGGGAAGTTACTCATAATCAATATAAGTTGATTGCTCCTAGACTCTTTCATAGCAATTGTGTGCTTCATGCCATTGAATCATGGTCTTTCGAGTTCTAAGGTTAAATCTACTTACGCGGCTCAAAGACTATGACTCATACATTCCCATATGCATCACTAACCTCGTCTTGTTGAGAGAAGAGGAAGTTTCTTGGATGACCATTTTGTAGAAAAGATATTAACTTGAGGGGGAGAAGGAGCTTTGAATCAAGAAGACGATCAAGACACAAGGAGATGATGAGCATGAAAAGAATCAAAGAAGAGAACCGTGAAGATCCGGTAATATTATCTCATATCTCATCATGATTATTATTTTATTCTCCTTCTTTGTTGGTTTTCCTTTTTCGTTGATAGATGACAAAGAGGGAGAGAAATGGAGGTGATCAAATAAAGATGATGACAGAAGTGAAGATGATCGAGGATGCTCAAAGGAGATATGAAAAGATGATGATCAAGGGAGAGAAATGTGATGAGATGAAGCGGTCAAGAACCCAAAGGGAGTAATCTTTCCTATTTCTCTAAATCCATTGATTACTATCCTTTCCCTCTACTCGTCTTGTGGCTATTTTCTATTTGTAGGAGACGGGAAGAGGGAACCGAAGATTTGAAGATTTGAACATGAATGAAGTCACACACAAGAAAACCAATCAAATGAAGGAATATGAAGAGAGTAAGCAATGCACTATCGAGGGGGAGCTCCAAAGCTAAGGTATGAAACCTCGTGCAGTTTTTGTGGACTTCTTGGCAAGAGATGGTAAGACAACTTGTGCCTATTTCTTCTCATTTAAGGTTGTCACGTGCTTCTATTCCTCTCTTTTGTATCATCTCGATCATTTGCACCAAAGTTGCCATCAATCACCAAAAAGGAGGAGATTGTTAGCTTCATGACCATTGAAGCCCCTCAAAGGTATGAATAATTTTGGTGATTGAATGAGAACCATGAACTTACTCATTGGATGCAGGTCTATCAAGGTTGTTCGAGTCCCAGGAGTGTTTCCAAGGAGGGTGTTGGTCTAAGGCTAAGGATGATCTAGAGCCATGTGTGGCCTAGTTTTTTGCCTTGAGTGTGTAGGAAACACTGGTACCATCAAGAGGGGTCGGGTCACTCGTCTCAATTTTACAGGAATTAGAGAGTGTGGATGCTCTAGGTTCTCTGAGGTGCTTGAGTGATCAGTGGAAGCTTGAAGGCGTCAAGAGTTGCAGCCGAAAGCGTGAAGATCTTGAAGAAGTCAAGTTCCAGCAGTTGAAAAGGTCACCAGACAGTTCGTCGGTGTCACCGGACAGTCCGGTGAGGGTCGTCACCAGGAGTGCAAAGAAGATATTTTCTAGAGGCAGTGAAGCTGGAATCATCGGACAGTATGTCAGGAGTCACCGGACAGTCCAGGAGCTCAAAGTCTAGATAGAGGTGCTCTCTGGAGTCATCAGGAAGAGTCACCGGATAGTCCGTCATTCAAAGGTCAGACAATCCAGTGAGCCTCGAAGAAGGTGTCCAAAAGAGATGTCTCTGGAAGCCAAAAAGAGAAGCTCAACGGATAGTCCGGTGATAGTATGAACCAGAAAGTCTAGTGTCACATGGAATGGATTCCAGAGAGGTTGTTTTCTGCCAGATGAAGACCAGGAGTCACCAGACAGTTCGATGGTCCCAGTCACTGGACAGTTCAGTGACTGCAAAAAGTAGACAGTTTTTTGGTAACGGCTCTTAACGTTTGATTCATGACTTGGGACCTATTTGAACCATTGGGGGAGCAATTGTGGTGCTTGCTCGCGGCTAGAACAGTTGGAGATCATTTGTCAAGAGCCAAAGTTCACCAAGGAAGCACAAGAGAGCATCTAGTGAGATTTTGAGTGCTTGTGAAGAGTAGCAAAGAGCATCCATACATTCCTAGAGCTTGTGACACTGAGAGGAGTGTCTTCGGCTTGTTACTCTTGGTCTATGACAGCCTAGACCGGTTAGGCGTCGTTGTCCGAACTTCTGAAGCCTTGTAGACGACGACATCAAGTTTGTATGCGGTTCCAGGTCTTTCGCTCGAAAGGGACACCAAGAGTGAGCGCCCGAGACTTGGAGGCTTGCTCTAGTGCTTGGGTATTGTTTGCTATATCTGAGACGTTGGTGTCTTCACTCCGAGAGTGTAGTGTACTCTTGTGAGCATCATTCTGAGAACGATGGGAGGAACCAAGACTCCGATGGAAGTGGTTCAACGAGGATTAGGGCAAGGCGCTATCCTTCTGATACCTCGGAGAAAAATCACTGAGTATCTCTATCACCATTCCCTTTACTTACCGTATTTACATTTTTGCGAGTAGTGTGATAGGTTGTTTAGTTGCTTCTCTTAGTGGCTCTCGTGCCGACTTAGTTACTAGCTTGATATGTTGTCTTCTAGCTTCTTTTACTCTTCTTAGATCTTACTTGGTAGGCGTTGCTTGCTAGTCTTGCTAGAATATAGGAAGAGTAAGAAATTGGTTTAGTAGTGTAAGCGCCCAATTCAACTCCCCCCTTCTCGGTCACTTGATCCTTTTAACAACGCTTCGGGATAAAGGGAAAGTTGGCTCCAAGATATATTGGTCCTTTCCAATTGTGGAGAAATGTTGCACCATCGCTTACCGACTGGAATTGCATCTCAACTATCTAGAGTTTATAATATCTTCCATGTCTCACAACTCAAGAAGTGCTTGAAGCTATCTGGTGATGTTGTGATTCCAGAGATTGAACAGTTGCAAGAAGATCTCACTTATCCTGAATATCCGATTGGCATTGTTGATCAAAAAGATCGAGTCACTCGCAACAAGACCACTAAATCTACAAAGCTCACTGAAGTAATCATTCCAAGGATGAAGCTACATGGGAAACAGAAGACTATCTGCAAACAAATTTTCTAGAGTTTCTTCAATCCCTGTAAGTGATCACTCCCGCTACTCCCTCGCTGTCTCTAAATCACAGGACCAGATTTCTTTAAGGGGGGGCTGTAAAATTCCACATCTTTCGAAGTCCAGAAATTGAAAAAAAATTAAAAAAGAATTTGAAAGATAAATTCAAGTTCGAAAGAGATTCAAGAAATTCATGTTGATAATTCAAATTTGAATTTAATTTGAAATCAATATGGATGTTAAAAATTTTAACCACAAATGTGTTCAAAGTATGGGAAACAAAATTTTGGACTCAAATTAATCTTAGGTTGAAGAACAGTGAAAGTTTAATGACTCTTATCCCTGTTCTAAATCCCATGTTGTAGAGCAATTCAGTCTATTTCTAAACACCTAGCTGTTTTCAAAGTTCCGTGGAATTCAATCTATTTCGAGTTTGCATTCAACTCCAAGAAGAGAGATGTTTAGCTATCCCTGTTCTACCTATCTGCAAGGTTTCAAATTGTTAGGAGTTCGGGAGGTATTTCCTCAAGACCTCTGAATTTGGTTAAGTGACCTGTTTTCAGCAGATTCCTCGTCTGCTTAACAGTTAACCATATTCAAAATTCTATATCTTCCACCTCCCTTTGAGGAAACATGTGTATGTGATTTATATTGTAGATCCCATGTTGTAGAGCAATTCTGCCCAGTTTAATTCCAAATGGAATTCGGTTGCTTTTCCTTTGTCAGTCCCTAAAATACTTGAGCATTAAGCTTGACATCCGCTTTCAGTAGATTTTTCAAGTATCCTTATCGGTTAACCAGTTTCGATATTCAATATCCTTCTGTTAGTGCGTAGAAGACATTTCCAACAACATATCTACCGAATTTCAATCAAATCCGACCTCATTTGCTAGTTGTTCTTACAGTCCCAAGCTGATCAAATGTTGAGCCTAGCTAGGAGTGTTGCCACATGGGTCCCACCTGTCAGTCTCCCGACCCCTTCTTCCTTCCCCTGTACGCCACTAGTAGCTCCTCTATAAATTGTCACACCCCAAATTTTCAAATTTGGGGATGTGAACCTTTTCAAGTGTAAAAAGTAAAATTTTTAATTATTTCTAGGATTTAATCTGGTTATTTAATTATCTTTGAATTTTTTAATTTTAAAAGTATTCAAAATTTCCTTGAAAATAAAGTTTTAAATGTTTTTGGTTAATATTAACTTACTTTAATAAATTGATTTTGTATTTATTTTAAAACCAAGTTTGTTTAAAAATAAATATAGAGAGGTGTTTTTCTTAAATTTGATTTTTGAAAATATGTCTTTAAAACATGATTTTATTGTGAACTTTGATTTTAATTGGAAACTTTCAAATGAAGTAAAATGAATCTATCTCAAATTATTTTACTATTTTGGAAATAATCTAGTAAAATGATTTTTGGTATTTAGAAGCAAGTTTTATTTGATTTTTTTTTAAAAAGGGAGTTGCTTCTCATAATTTTAATTTCTCAAAAGATGGCTTGAAAGTATGATCTTTATTACGAAATTTGGTTTTATTTGAAAAGGTTTCAATGAACGTTTGCAATGAATTTATCTCAAATACTTTCAAATGAATTCTTCTATTGCTTTAAAAATAAATAATTGGATAAAATAAACTGTAATCAAAGATATAAAGGAAAAGAAAAAGGATAAAGGAAATAAACAAAAGGAAAGAAAAGATGTTTTCCGAATTTTGAATTCTAGAAAAAAATGTCTTAAAATATGTTTTATTTGAAATGGTTCAAATAAAATAAAATGCATTTATCTCAAAATACATTAAATGAACTCTCTCATTTCACAGTTTTGAAATAATCAGATTAGTTAAATGGTAAAGAATAAAAGTGAATAAAAAAAGAAAGGAATGACATTCCTACTTTGGGCCACCGATCCCCTTCTTCCTCCAGCCCAAGCCATAGCCAGCCCACCTTGGCCCAGCGCCACCTCCCTCTTCTCTCTTTCTCTCACTTTCGTGTGGACCCGCTTGTCATCCCCTTCCTCCAACAGTTTCCCCAATCTCTGACAATTGCTACACGCGCCGCCCCAATTTTTCCCCTGATCTCCGTGGGATTCCTCCCTTAAACCACGCCCCACGACTCCCCGTCTCGGCCGCCCCATTTTACCCTACAAAAACCGCGCTCTTCTGTCCTCTCTCTCCTCCCAAACCCTAGCCCACCAGCCCACCATGTTGTGCCGCCCCTTGAAGCCACTCCAGCCTTCCACGACCACGTGCCGGCCTTACCCATGTGCCGCCGCCCCTTGAGGACTCGGTTTCATCAAGTTTCGGCACCCAGAGACCTCCCCAGCCACCGCCGAAGCCGCCACTAGGGACCACGCCGTTGCGCCGTCACTTCTAGCCATTCCTGTCTCCAACTGACCCCAAGGTGAGAATCCCCAAGGTCCCCTCTTCCATTTGAGCCACTCCCCACGAAGAATCGCGCACCGGAGTGCCGGCAACGGCCTCCTCCGGCGAGGCACCATGGGCGTCGCCACCTCTGTCGACCGGCCGGCCGAGCCGCCACCACTGCCGAGGTGAGGGCCACTCACAGCCGTCCGATCTGGGAAGAGTGGCCCATATTAGATCCAACCCCCAAACGGATCAAACTAAATCCCAACCATCCGATGCCAACCTAACGCACCACAGGAGGCCACGTCTGCATCTTAAACAGATCCGTCGATTTTGAAATCGAAGGTCCAAATTAATTCCCTTTTTTTGAATAAAAATAAATCAAGCCTTACTGCGTCAGCATGACATCATGCTGATGTCATCATACCCGGTTATTTAAATTAAATAGAAAATTAGAATAATTAATTGCAGACTAATTTTTAATTAATAAATATAATAATAAAATGATTAATAATATTATTAATTTGAAAACTAGTTATAATAATTATTTAATAATTAATTAAATATATTAAATTTACAAAAAATTCCTTGTACTTTTATTTAATTACAAAACAGTCCCCTATCTTATGATAAATTTCACTTTAACCTCTAAACTTTTCCATAATTAATTTTAGTCCTTAATTAATTCCAAAAATTACAATTAGTTCCTCAGAACTTAATTTTAATTACATATTTGCCTCATTAATATTAATAATCTCTTATGTAACAATAATAGGACTTTTCTTTCATATAATAGTAGTAATAATCCATCAGATAATTAGTAATAAATATAAAATGTCATAATACAATAATAATGATAGTGTATATTAGTATTACTAGTTAATAATAATTATAGTAATAAGTTTTTTTATGAATAATAAATATAATATAATAGTAGAAAGGATAACATTATTAATAATCATACCAATACATTCCTTTAATTATAATGATATTATCTTTCTTATTATAATAATATTGCCAGTAATAGTAATATAATTAATGTTGATAATAATAATAATAACGGTAGTGTTTAATAAATATAATAATAGCAATAATATTAATATAAGAATATTATTTATATCGGTCCCTAACTTTATTAAATTGTGAAATAATTTCTATCAATTAATCATTCTAATTTTTAAAAACTAATATTTTATTAATTAATATATGTTACTGTTTTAATATAATACTTTGCACTTAAGTCCTCATAATTTTAATTCAATTGCAATTTAATCCTTGGAACCTTATAAAAGCCATAACTTTTAAACTAAAACTCTGATTTCAGCGATTCTTATACCAAAGCGATCATATCAAAATAACCTATGCATTCATGACATTATCCTATTGATTGTCTTCTTCTGCTTGCATGTTTGTGATTGGTTTGTATTTCTTTGTTTGTCGTGCCTGCGTGCTTAGATGAATACGCTTCGGATCCGCCTTACGAGGACTTCAAGAATCAAGACTCCAAGATCATTGAGCAGTAATATAATTACAAAGGCAAGTGTCCTTGACCATTTTGTGCCAACTTTACAAAATCTCTATCTTGTAGATTTCATGCTTGTGTCAAATTGAAGGCACACCTATTATTAGAAACTTTACCTAGTCTTATTACGCCTTGTCGCCCTAGTTTCCCTTTTTGTTGGCTAGATTAGATGCTTAGCTTGTTGTTGTCAAGATGGGTGATGTTAATTTGATTCATTATCATACTTGCTTCAGGATGGATGGTGTAGGGCTGTGTGCAAGGTTACCGGCACAGTCCCTTGGTATGTTATCCTCCCAAATCAGAGGACCAGTTCATGGAGTGACCACCCATGTGTTACCGTACAACCACGAGCTAAGAATGGGCGCGGCCTGATGTAGTAAGTGGTGGAAACCAGTTTGTACGTGCCAATCTGTGGAGCGGGGAAAGTGGGTTACACCGAGAACCGCCTAGAGAGAGATGCGTGGGGAAGGAAGGGTTATTCTCGAGAACCATTTGGCACAAGAGGGGGCCTCTCGGGTTACGGTTAGTGCCTGACGAGTGAAACCTCAGTGGGTACATACAAGCTGGAGGAAGCCATAGAAAAGCCTTGAAGTGATCTCTTGGCCCTCACACCAAATGAAGTGTGCGAGTGCGACGGCACAGGTATAATGGAGATTCTTTAGTCCACATGAAAACAGGAGATGAAATCATTTCTCGTGGGGAATTGTGTACAACCTCTGCAGAGTTAAAACTGTCATGGCAGCCGTGCTTACGGTCATGAGTATTGCGTGGACTCTCACATGATTAGTGGGAATTTGGTATGGTTTGGTTGGTGGTCACGGTGAGAGACTGTGATTGGTTCTGATGTTGGGCTACAGTTGGCTAGGTTGTAGTTTTGTTGGTCTATAGGTGCGATGTCTATCACTTAGTAAATAGGTGCTTAATAGAAAGTGTGTCTCTATTGTGTGCTTTTATGCAAAAGAACCCTATGTTGCCTACGCCTTGTTTGTTGCCATGTGTCATATTTTCTCACACTTGCTGAGTACATCCTGTACTCAACCTTGCCTTTATAAATACTGCTCAGTTGAAAGAAAAGTTGAGAAGTTTGTGAAGATTCAGGAGCTGAAGTCTAGGCATGTTGTCTCTTCGGTCGACTGCCTGTGGAAGCTGCACTGCGCTTGGTTTTGTGAAACTTGATTCCTTGGCACACGTAAAGGATCACTTGGTTTTAGCCTTAAAACCGGGTGTGACATAAATCCTTTTTTCCTCCCTCCCAAACCAGACCACCTGGCCCTGGCAAGCTTGGGCGGCACACCGTCCTCCAGCTCCCACGGCCACCTCTCCTCCGTCCCCGCGCTGAGCTTGACGAATTTGGTGTTTTTCCCCAAACTTCTTTTCTTTGAACCGCTTGCCAATCGTGGCCCAATCTGGCACCCTTTCGGTAATGTTTTCTTCAATTCCTTTCGCAATCCTGTAGTTCAATACTTACCTCAGCTCATTGGTCAAGAAATCGGGCAAAACGTTGGATGTTGGTCAAGAAATGGCTTGGGTTCTAGCCCCCTGCATCATGGACGTGACCTTGCCGGAGCTCCTTCAACGCCACCGCACAGCGCTGGGCTGCTCCAGGGAGGGGCACCACCATCCGACCCCACCCCCCGGGTTTCCTTAGCTTCGTAGATCATTTTAGGCCAAGCCCTTTGAGCCACGCCATCGGCAGGCTAACTCCGGCGAGCCACCACTGCCTTTGGCCACCAGCACCATGTCTGTTACCTGGAGCTTGTCCATGATCTAATGTGACCATGGCCCGATCTTTTGTGGTGACCATGTGGTCCTCCATGTGGCCTCAGCCCATTTCAATACTTTAAAACTTAGAAAATTCGCTATAAATTGCAGAAAAATACAAACAAAGTATCATTGGAATCCTCTAATCATGTAGAATATTTTAGAACTGTAAAAGTTGCATTTGCTGCATTAGCATTATTTATATTAATTAATTAATGTGCAATATGCATAAGTGCATATCTCCATTTCTATGCATTCATAAAATATGAAAACTCTACATTTACACTCTCCTGATTAATTAATGTTATCTTGGAATTATTTAGAATTTATAGGCTCATAGATTAATTATAAGTAATTTATTGCACATAAATGCTATTTAATTCATTATAAATCAACTATTGCCGATAAAATGTACAATTTTGTCAGAAATTAGTTTAGCACCCCTTGATTTAATTGTCCAGTAAAATGTTGACTTATGCCTTCCAGAACCATATTAAAGGAATTTAGGAGTTGTTTCCTCATTCTAATTAATTAGGATCATGTAGTATACAACTATAATCAGCACATTGATAAATTTGGGATCATCAAACCATTAGCATACTGACAATCATCATATTTTTGCATGGCATATCATCACATGGGCATGGCATATCATGAGTTAATTATAAGAAATAAGAATTTTCTTATTTGCATATCATCTCATGCATATAGGAAACGACGTTGAAGGCAAGCCAACTGGAATTGCTGCTAAGGATCTGACTGTTGCTGCTGATCATTCTCTTGCTCGTGCTAACCTTCAACAAGCCCAAGGCAAGCCCCGGTGCATTAACTTTATTTTAATCTTTTTATATGTTACCACTGTGTATGGTTAATGTACTGTGCATTAGGTTGTAGGAGTTGATTGAAACCGTAGATTGCATCATAGGTATATATCCTACCAATGTTAACTATATCGGTCAAGGTATCTCGATGTAGAGCTAAGCTATAAGTCTTAATTAACGGTAGAAGTCAAGTGAATGGAAACTTCACTCGCGAGCTATAGGTTACTACCATTGGTTCGAAAGGATGACATGAGACAATAAGTTGGTTTATTTTTATCATATGAAGAGATGGATGGGAGACCGGACGGGGGTGATGTATAGGATGGTTTTGGAATGCCGAGCCTTTACGGTGGTAGCCTCATCTATGTTAGTTAAGGACCGATCGAGTGTGGCCCCGTTGAGCAAGTTTGAATAGTACTAGTTACATACTGGATATATGGAACCCAGAAAACCGATGTAGCTCAATACTGTAGTGGTTGGACGAACCCTACCTCTCCTTGATTTGGAGTTGAGATAGACTTGAGGCTGGCAATGGTAGGCTCTGGGAGCTACCGCATGGGGACCATGTTCTCAGGAGATGTAGGCTTATCGGACCGGGTTGTGTGAAAGGTTGCCACGTGCGGCTTCTGGGAAGCTTGTACGTGTCGTGTAACTCGGGTTTCTCCAGCTGGATGTAAATCGACTATAATCGCTGCCCCTTACAGTAATGAGTACCACTTGTTCATTGCGTCACATTGTAGTAAGAATGTGAATGATGAAATGAATATGATTTGTTTGATTCATTTCGTATAAATTGTTTGGCAACCATTGATATAGTCTATAGTGCCAACTAAATTTATGTTTTCCTAAACTTAAACCACTGCTAAAACTTGAAAGTAAAGATTCACTATTATTGCTATGTTTTTGGCAAAGGAACCCACCTATGAGTCAGCCTCCTCGTAGTTAGGACTCGGCTGTAGTTTGCCATTTTGACGGATAAGTCTTGTTTAGTAATTAATACTTACGATTTGTTGATTCCCTCATTTTGTGTGTAGACTTTTTTGCAGGTTGGTGTGACTGCTGCGGCAAGGTGGTGTGGAATGGTGAACCCCCAGCGGACTGGTCTATTAACTAGGTTCCCTCTTCACCTACCTCAGGTCATGAGGATTGAAGCATGTATTAGGGGAGGCATGTTGTGACACCCAAAATTTCAACCTATTTCAAATATTAAAAATTCACAATTTAAATGCATTCACAGTTTAGACTAGATTAAAATTTCTTTTAAAAATAAATTGCTAAGGTGCATCATGCATTTCATGTCATTGCATACCATTTAATTAATTGAGAGAATTAATAGTTAAACAAGATTAAGAATTAATTAAAAAAAACCCAGCGCGCCGCCGCCCCCGC
>BCLH01000002.1:592417-608245 GCA_001602315.1 Zoysia pacifica | reverse complement strand
GGCCGCGCCGGCCAGCCGAGCCGAGCCGAGCCTCGGCCGTTCGATTCAAATCGGACGGATCAGATCGGCCCCCATTCTTTTAATAAGATCCCTCAATTCTCGGCCGCCCGATCTAAATTCGAGCGCCCACAGTGTGCCATGTCGCCTAATTGACCACACCATTCCGATTCAAATTCAACACCCCACATTGAGCCGCGTCACCCGAATAATCAGAACCGTTCAATTTGAAATCGACGGCCTAGATTAATTCCCGAATTAGCAATAAAAATAAATTAGATTTCTTATTGCGTCAGCATGACATCAGCTCGACATCAGCACACCCGATTAATTAAAATTAATTTGAAATTAGATTAATTAATTTCAGATTAACCAATAATTATATAATTAATAATATTAACAATCTGGAAAATAAATTAATAATAATAATTAATTATGATAGTTATTTAATAATTAATTATATTAATTATTTAATAATTAATTATAAAACGTTTACAGAAAAGCCCCTACACTTAATTTTAATTATAATTTAGTTCCTGCCTAAGTACAATTTTAAATTAAACCCCTGAACTTTTTGGTAATTACAATTTAGTCCTCCAATTATTTTGTAATTTACAGTTAAGCCCCCAGTAATTAATTATTAATTACAGATTAGTCCCTGAACCTTACAAATGCCATAACTTTTGATCCGTAACTCTGATTTCAGCAAATAATATATCAAAACGATCGTACCGAAATAATCTATGCATTCATGACATAACCATACTGTGTTTTGTTGCATGACATCGTCTCGGGGCTGCAGTTCGTTGAAGACTTCCAGCAGCAAGAGTTCGAGACCGTCGACTTTCACTCCCAAGAGCAGCAAGGCAAGTGTCCTTGACCATCTTGTGCCTAATTTTCAAAATATCTATCTTGTAGATTGCATGCTTATATCAATTGACTGCGTACTTATTAGTAGAAATTCCAAGTTTTCCACATTTTGGCTTGTCGCTTTAGTTTACTTACTGTTGGGTAGATCACATGCTTAGATTGCTACTGTTGGGTTGGGTGTATTTAAATGGATCATTATACATGCTTCACGAGGATTAATGGGAGATTAATAGCAATTTGATAGTGATGATTTGGGCGATATGGTTGGTGTAGGACTGTGTGCAGGGTTACTGGCACTGTTCTTTGGTAAGTTATCTTCCCAAATCTAAGGATCGGTTCGTGGAGCGACCACCCATGTGTTTTCGTACAGCCACGATGCCAAGAATGGGCGCGGCCTGGCGTAGTAAGTGATGAAAACCAGTTCTGTGCGTGCCAGCTGGTGGAGCGGAGAAAGCGGGTTACTCCTGGATCCGTCTGGAGAGAGATGTGTGGAGAAGGGAGGGATTACTCCCGAGAACCATTCGGCACAAGAGGGGGCCTCTCGGGTTCCGGTTAGTGCATGACGTACAAGCTGGCGAAAGTCATGGAAAAGCCTTGTAGTGATCTCTTGGCCCTCACACCAAAGGAAGTGTGCGAGTGCGATGACACAGGCATAATGGAGATTCTTTTAGTCACCTGGGAACAGGAGATGAAATCACTACTCGTGAGACAATTTGTACAACCTCTGCAGAGTGTAAAACTGTCATGACAGCTGTGCTCATGGTCACGAGCATTGCATGGACCCTCACATGATTAGCGGGTATTAGTATTGGTCTGGTGAATCACAATGGGAGACTGTGATTTAATTTTGTTACTTATTCTACTGTTCATAGGTGCGATATCTTTCACTTAGTAAATAGGTGCTTTAATAGGAAATGTGTGTCTCTAATGTGTGCTTTTATGCAAATAAAACCTATATTGCCTGCTCTTTGATAATTGCCACATGTCACCTGCTTTCCACACTTGCTGAGTACATACTGTACTCAACCTTGCCTTTATAATTGCTGCTCAGTAGAGGGAGAACCTTAGGAGAACATTGAAGACCTTGGAGCCGACGTCTAGGCGAGCTATTCGGTCAACTGCCTGTGGAGCCTAGAAGCTTTCGTTTCGTTTCCGCTGTTTGGTTGGTAACTTAATAAGACTCTTAGTCTATTTTTGTAATAGTTAGTTATTCGAGACATTGTTCTGTTTTACCATTTATGAAGTCACTGTATGTATAAAACTTGTTCCTGGGCATACATAAAGGGTCATTTGGTTTTAGCCATAAAACCGGGTGTGACACATGTCTCTCAAGTTTAGAAAACCGTTGAGTGTATCACCCGTTGCGTATCACTTCCACTCTGTTTTAAACGCTGTTTTAAAATTATCTATCCTCAGACAACTTGAACCTTATTGTAAGACTTTAAATCGGTTTCCTATAATATATTTTATCACTCGTGTTGTACTATTTGGATATTGTTGTTCAATATCGCCCGATATGATCTTGCAAGCGAGCCGCCTGTTATTTTGGGGCGGTTCTGCCACAGAGGTGAGCTTGTTCTAATTATGCAACTTGTGTTTTCGCACGGAACATGTCCAAAAATCTTGTTGTTTTTATCTTAAATTCATTTGTTATGTCAATTCGACCAATACATCCAGGTATCATTTCCTAGCTTCCTCGACTTTTAAATCTCGGGATGAGATTTCATTAAGGGGAGAGGGCTGTAACATTTAATACCTTCTAGAATCAATGAATCAAGCTTGTTAGTTTGAGTTCGCAAATTATGGAGAAACCGAGCTCGTAAGGGAATAAAGAGACTCAAACCGAAGTTCAAAAATTTGAATTAAATTTAAAAATTTAAAAGTGCAGGTTCACAAATTTTCAAAAGTAAATAGCTTGAAATATGTAGAACAAATATCTTTTTTGGAAAGGGTTATAATTTCTGAAATATTGAAAGTTTTGTAAGACCTGTTCAAATTTGAGAAGGGGCCCAACTAACTTGTACTTAACACTTGGCTGTCTTATAAATTTTGCAAAATAAAATGTATTTCTGATTTCAACATGCGTCCAAAACAAAAGTTGTTAAACCTGAAAATTTCTATAAACCTTCCAAGTTTCGAAGTTTCTAGATCTCGGGAAAATATTTGTTTCTGTCCTCAGTAAATGGTAGATTGTTCTGGTTTCAGCAGTTCCCGAAACTTCCTTATCGGTTAACCATTTCAAAATTCCATAACTCTTAATCCCCTCTGATGCATCCTATGCATGTCGTTGGGATAATAGAGCACACATTGGTCTAGCATTGTGCCAAATTTGGTGTCATTTGAACCTGTCAATTATTTGCAAATTGATGCACAACTTCTCCAATTGATCATTTTCAGCTAGAAACTTTAAGACAAAAGTCTCAAAATTTTAGTTTAAATTCTGCAAGGAATTTCGACTTCACTCTTTAAGAGCAGATGTTCCTTATATTCCTTTCTACTCCCAGAAAAATCGGTAAACATTTGCGAACTTTGTAGATGTTGATTTTTATTTTTCTTTCGAATTTCATCTTGTGAACCGGACACGTCTCCGAAGTCTAGACAAGTCCGGACTTCGGGGACGTGTCTTCTCCACCGGAGGACGCCACTGGCACCATGCACCCCCACCTCGATTTCCATCTATCCCATGCAAGGTGACACGCGTCCCACGATGCTGGAGCGTGGGATTAAGGCCTCCACCGGCCTCCCCCTGCATTTTCTATCTCTCACTTTCTTCTCCACACGAGCTCCATCCACTGCCACCCACAGCTCTTGCTCACGCCCATTTGAGTTCCAAGAACCATTCCTCAACAACCCCTCTAGCTCTTCTAAGGCCCCATTAGACCATCCATGGAAGGAGCTTCACGAATCTAAAGGTTCTACCAAGAATCACGCCACCATCGTCATCTGCCCCCCATTCTCGATTTCTCCCTCCATGGTGAGCCATTCTTCGATTCTTTTCATATATGGGTGCTCCAAGATGTGGAACACAAGGTTGAAAAGTCATTTTGATGTTCCCCTCATCGAGGTTCAAGCATTTTACTTCTTTCCCAACGCTGGTCAAATTTTGGTGCCAACTTCAACGTCAATTTGGTGCTTGGGAGCTCTCTCTTCCTCAACAACCTCGGTGCTGATCCCCAATACTACTAGGTGAAGCTTCTTGTTTGATCCTTGGGGTTTTGGTTGGTCACATTTGTAAGCTTCATAACCTTTGAAGTTCCGTAAAAGGTATGAATTGATTTTGGTGATTGAATGAACAATTATAGGTAACGGTTGTGTTGTAGATACGACCACGCTAATTCTAATCAACATGGTGAGCTTCCTCGGTGGATGACAGGGACGAACCCTAGAAGAGGAGTTGCTAGGCTTCAGAGGACCAAGGCTAAGGACTAGCTAGAGAGTCTATAGGAATGCCAGTACTATTAAAGGGGTAAGGTCATTTGTCTCCTGTCATACAAGTATTAGAGGGTGTGAATGCTCCTTAGATCCTCATAAAGCACTAAAGGTGGCAGA
Organism: Zoysia pacifica; assembly: GCA_001602315.1. Taxonomy (NCBI): domain Eukaryota; kingdom Viridiplantae; phylum Streptophyta; class Magnoliopsida; order Poales; family Poaceae; genus Zoysia; species Zoysia pacifica. Next base: position 603,829 of record BCLH01000002.1, on the reverse strand, counting down.
GGAAGCGAAGTCAAAGACCAAAGCTCAAGATCAGCTGAAGATTCAGTCACCAGACAGTCCGGTGAGCCCTGAGGAGCCAGTCCAGAGAGAGGTGCTCTCTGGAGTCGTCGAGGAGAGTCACTGGATAGTTTGTCGGTGTAGTGACCGGACAGTCTGGTTAGCCAGAAGTAGAAGTCCAAAGAAGATGTCTCTGTGAGTCCAAAAGTAAAAGTCATAGGACAGTCCGGTGAAGGTATGCACCGGACAGTCCGGTGTCCTATGGAGTGGATGTAAGGATCAAGGACACTGAGAAGGGGGGTTGAATCGGTAGACTTATAACACTAATTTCGCTACGAACTTAAACTACAAGACTCTATCACAACCAAAGCAAACCTAAATAAGACTACTAGGCCAAGACCCCTAATGATGCTAGTGATATGAAAACAACAAGCAAGCACTAGCATGATAGCCAACAAGAGGAATCAAAGAACAACCTATCACACTACTCAACAGTAAGTAAATGCGGTAAGTAAAGAGAGTGAGATAGAGAATACTCAGTGATTTTTTCTCGAGGTCTCGGAAGGTAGGCGCCTTCCCTTAATCCTCGTTGGACCACTCTCATCAGAGTCTCGGTCCCTCCCGTTGTTCCCGAAACGATGCTCACAAGAGTATGCTCCACTCTCAGAGTGAAGACACCGGCGGCCGGCTGTCGCACACAATACCCAAGCACTAGAACAAGCCTCCAAGGCTCGGGAGCTCCCTCTTGGTGTCCCTTTCGAGAAGAGACCCGAAACCGCGTACAAACTTGGTGTCATCTTTCACAATCTCATCAGAAGCTTGAGCAGCGACTCCTAGCCGGTCTAGGCTGCCCACACCAAGAGTAATAGCAAAGATCACTCATCTCAAGCCCTACAAACTCTAAAAGTGTATGAATGCTCCCTATCACTCTACTACTAGCACCAAAGATCTCCAATCTTGCAACGTGCTCTCTTAGTGGTGTCCCTTGGCCTCTCACAACTTGGTTCCAGCAATTTTGAACAAGGGCACACAGAAAAACATCCCCTTCCACGGTTTAAATAGGCTTCAAGCCCAGAAACAACCGTTGGAATGTAATGTTATAAAATTTACTGCTTTATGCAATCACTGGACTGTTTGGTGACTGGACCACCAGATTGCCCGGTGACTCTTCTTCCTTCTCGGCCAGCGAAACACCCTCTCTAGAGTCTACTCCATAGGACACCGGACTGTCCGGAGCATACCTTGACCAGACTGTCCTGTGACTTTCACTTTTGGACTCACATAGACATCTTCTCTGGACTTCAGCTTCTAGTTCACTGGATTCTCTGGTCATTGCACTGACAAACTGTCTAGTGACTCTCCTCGATGACTCCAAAGAGCACCTCTCTCTGGACTGGCTCCTTTAGGGCTCACTGGATAGTTTGGTGACTTAATCTTCATCTGGTCTTGAGCTTTGGTCTTCGACTTCACTTCCTCTGCCATCTTTAGTGCTTTCCGAGGATCTAAAGAGCATTCAAACCCTCTAACACTTGTATGACAGGAGACAAATAACCTTTTCCCCCTTAATAGTACCAGAGTTCCTATGAACTCTCAAGCTAGTCCTTAGCCTTGGTCCTACGAAGCCTAGTAGCTCCTCTTCTTGGGTTCGTTCTTGTCATCCACCGAGGAAGCCCACCATGTTGTTGTAGAATTAGCGGGGTGATACCTATAATACAACTGTTTCCGATGGTTGTTCATTCAATCACCAAAATCAATTCATACCTTTTAGAAGATTTCAAAGGTCATGAAGCTTACAATCTCCCCATTTTTGGTGATTGATGACAACCATAGTACTTCCAAACAGACCAAACAAGATGAAAGAAGATAAAGAATAAAAATGAATCTCAAAAGAACACTTACCCTCTTACCTTTATGACTCAGAAAAAATTTGCAAGGGTTCCCCTCCTTTGTCATGGGTAGGAAGCATCGCTATCCTCCGGTTCTCCCCCTGTTTGGTAGCTCTCTCTCCCCCTTTGTCATCTAATCATCCAAAAAGATGGCATCGAGGAAGCAAATGAGAGGGGGAACGCAGGTTCGACAAAGAAGACATGCATGATTGAAAATGAGACGGGAGCGCATATGCATGAGGAACACGCAAACAGTCAACGCACTAGGAGCCATACACAATGAAGCCACGGGGTTAGTCCAAAACCAAGTGCATCTCAATGAGCTAAAAGATCGAATATAAAATGAGCTCATCAAAATGCACAAAAGAGCCAATGAAATCCGCTAAACAAAAGATCAAGAGGCCTATCTACCCATCCATGACCTCCCACTAGACAACTAGCACTCAGAGCGGTACACCTCGAGTCTCTCACCCAACTCCTATAGAAGATCTAATCCTGCGTGACTGAGGAACTGGGTACAGTGACAATCGGAGGCTGCTCCTCTGCTGACTGAGCTACTGCTGCTGGCTGGTCTCCTCCTAGCTGCTCAACATCATCGAAGGCACTCAGACCGAAGGAAGACGTTGAGGAAGGCTTCTTGCCCTCAGCTGAAACTGGCTGTACGGCACCGGCAAGGGCCTGAGCTGACTCCTCTAGAGTATATCCCGCCTCAACAAGAATATCCGTATCTAAAACTCTGGGCTGCTCGGCTGTGGTGGTAGGAGGCTCTGACTGTGACGGCTCTAGCAGAGGCTCTGACAAAACAGACTCAGCAGTGGTACGCTCAAAAGATAGAACTCGTGGAGCAAGCGAAGAATTACCAACTGCTGTCCCTGACTCTAATGCCGGAATAGACACTCTCGGCTCAACAGACATAAGGACCAACATGGAGTATGAGGAAACTGTGGAGAACTAAGATGTAGTGACTGGAATACTAACTCCACCAGTAGTTAAAGCTATGCTGGCTGCCCCCAAAAGGTACAAACAGTGAAAGCAGGGCTGAGAGTAACGTAGAAAAGGTGGACTGATGCTGCTGCTGACTCTGTAACTCAGATGTGAAGGCAGGTACTGAAGAGTAGTGAGGCTGAGGTGCAGTCGACTGGAGCTGTGAAGGTAGGAGACCTGGCAGTGTAGTCATCGGAAAAGCTGGAAGAGGTGGCATACCAGACCCTGAAGAAATGGTGCAACTGCTCCAAACTTGATAGGCATGTAAGATATGGCCGCTGCCATCTCCAACTGAGTTTGCTACAACCTCTTGTGTAGCTCTCTGTCCTGCCGTCTCCTCTCCTCAACGAGCTCCCTCTCAATACGCAGCCACTCCTCAACATGGAGGCGCTCGAGTCGGATCCTCTCCTCGAACTCGGCCCTCTCTCGGTGCATGAGCTCAAGCTGCTCCTCTCTAAATCTCCTCTGCTCCTCCTGCTCTGCCTAAATAGCATCAAATCTGGTGGCAGGTGCAGGTCAAGTGTAGCGTGAGAGGTGGGAGTCTCGACCTAATGGGTACGTCGATCCCGATCTGTCAGGTCATGATAACTCTCGATTTGGTGGAGATGCGACACACAATCGATCCAGCCTCAAATCAACATGATTCGAACCCCGCAATCGCAGCACCACTTCTCTTTTGGTTATCAACCGTGAGCACACGATTGACCTCGCCAAGAAGGCTAATCTTTGCCTGCGAATTGAAGAACACAAGCAAGAACAAAGAAGAACGCAACTCAATTGCGAAATCTAAATTAAATCACATAGTTGGATAACCAACAAACCGTCAAACGACGAAACTGTTTCACAACAGAGAAAAACTAATCAAAACCTATCTCTAATGACGGAGGCTACTAAATTTATAGAGTTTAGATCGACCTTAGGGGTAAACCCTAATACTAATGGGTCTAGACAAGATACATGGCTCAAAGGCCAACAGATATTGTCGCAACACCCGGGGCAGTTTCTAGACGTCATTTTGTTTTAACGATTCTTGCTGATTCTAGTCAAATTTTGAGATGAGACCGGTGTCATTGGAAAGTTTATCTTGTTAGCTTTCCAACCTTATCTATAACGTCCAAAACGGAGCTCGTATGAGACCGAGACATCCATTTTAGTGCAGACTGGTCCTGGAGTCTCAGTCAGACTTGAACCCGAGTTGTTTGGATCTCCTCCAGGGTCGAATGTGCAGTTCTGATCTTGAGCATCTTGAAGTCCTTCTTCATACTTTCTTTGACTCTCTCCAGTGTTCCTAATCATGATAAAGTTATTAGAAAGTAACAAAGAAGCAAAGCAGGATATTATCCCTACACTATGGGGTGTTGGATCTGTGGGTGGTAGATCTGCAAAAGAAAATGACTTACCAAGTTCTTACATGGTTCTTACCACTGCAATACAAAGGACGGTACAGTTGGTGATAGAATAAACCAGGGAGTCATTATTCCACAATTGTAGGGTCAAATACAGTGCTGATTTGAGGTGGATATGAAGAGCTTTGAGGGCTGAAATAATGGTTAGTGAAACACAATTTTATAACAGATAGTAATATTGAACAAGTGTTCTAAGTATTATGTTCTAATTGCTGGCCCAATCTTATAAAAAATCCAGATATTACAAGAATAAGAATGAATATATCAAAGGACAGCAACAACACAAACGATAAGGCTCCAGAAATCAGCAAACTCTTCAGCACTTGAAAAATCAGCAAAGGTTAATTCTCGGCTTCTAGATCTTAAAATTCTTTATTTTTATTTTATTTTTTGATATTTTTCTCTGAACTAGAAGCACAAAAAATGGTACACGACCAAATTTCAGATCAATATGATGAAAGGTGTGGCCTGGAGAGAATCTTAAATTTTTGTTAAATCTGTGCTAAAATTTTGGAGCGCAAAAAGATAAACTTCTGTTCCAAATTTGTCGAATATAGGAGTGTGAGAGGATGGGACATTTTCTGTAGATATCCAAAAAGTACTTATATGTTTAATTTGGAGTCTAGAAACAAAAGTTATGACTATTTTAATGATGGATCTCCGAATCAGATTTGTTTGAAAGACTGAAAACAGATTCGGATTTCAAATTGGATGCGAATTTTGTGGACATTTTTGTCGATGATTGAGTAGTGGATAAATATGAAGATGTGGATCTACGAAGGGTGGATCTGGTTGCGATCGAAATATGGGGTGGGTGGGTGGGATAAAATTTCAATGCAAAAGAAACAATTAACAGATGTGACGCGATAATAGATCTAAACACGATGTGGATGAACAATGAAGGAAAACACCTGAATATTTTAGATCACAAAATTCGACAACTAAAGCACAAACTAGGGACACAAACTCAACACTACGGACTCTAAAATAAAATTATGTAAAGGCTAAACACGGCTTGGACAGAGAAATACCTAACGATCTACTAATACCTTTTTTTTGTTGCGGTTTTTCTGTGGACTATAGGATGAATGTAAACTAAACAAGGATAATGTGAATCTGATGGTATACCTGAAGCTCTGATACCACTTGATGGGTACGTGGATCCTGATCTTCCGTCAGGTCATGATAACTCTTGATTTGGTGGAGATGCGACACACAATCGATCCGGCCTTAAATCAACACAATTCGAACCCCGCAATCGCAGCACCACTTCTCCTCTGGTTATCAACAGTGTGCACACGATTGACCTCGCCAAAAAAGCTAATCCCAGCCTGTGAATCAAAGAACACAAGCAAGAACATAGAAGAACGCAACTCAATTGTAAAATCTGAATTAAATCACATAGTTGGATAACCAACAAACCGTCAAACGATGAAACTATTTCATAACAGAGAAAAAGTAATCAAAACCTATCTCTAATGATGGAAGCTACTGAATTTGTAGAGTTTAGGTTGACCTTAGGGGTAAACTCTAATATTAATGGTCCTAGAAAAGATACACGGCCCAAAGGCCAACAGATAGTGTCGCAGCACCTGGGGTAATTTCTAGACATCATCTTGTTTCAACGATTCCTGCTGATTTCAGTTGAATTTTGAAATGGGACCAGTGCCGTTTGAAATTTTATCTTGTTATCTTTCCAACCATATCTACAATGTCCAAAACTGAGCTAGTACGAGACCAGAACATCCGTTTTAGTGCAGACTAGTCCTAGAGTCTGAGTCAGACTTGAACCCGAGTTGTTTAGATCTCCTCCGGGGTTGAACATGCAGTTCTGATCTCGAGCATCTCCAAATCCTTCTTCATGCTTTCTTTTACTCTCTCCTGTGCTCTTAATCATGATAAAGTTATTAGATAGCAATATATTCTCAAAGGAAGAAAGACATGTGTTTAAGAATGAGCTCACCTCTAATCTCAAATGTCGTGCATGAGTTTCATCAATACTAATTTGAGGACTCTTGTGTGTATCTAAATGAGTGATGTCCTCATCATGACCTGAATCGGAGCCTCTGTGCTCCCAGCACTCGGCTGTGCTCCCTCTGGAGCCTCAGTGTCGATGTCATCTGGGGCTGTGGTGTCCTCACCTCCAGGGGTGCTCTGAGAAGCTGAGACCTGAAGAACCCTAGAGTCTAACGGTTCTGTTGGACTGAAAGGAGTGGTAACCTCAAGCAATGCAGCATATTACTCCTCAGTCATGACTCAACTTCCCCTCAGCATCAGGCAAATATATGGAGCAAAAGGCAACTAACGTGCTCCTATCCCCTCATAGATGACACCTCCATCTGAGCTAGCAGCAGATCTGTCATATCGAACAACTTGTGCCTCAGCAAAAAACACAATAGCCACTGATGCAGAATGATAACTCTCTCTCTATAGCCAGCACAAGGTGCTATAGACCTCCCAAGCAACCCCCGTAGTACACGAGCCTCATGTGTCAACCGAAGAGGGTGCCTCGAGTAATGCTCCCCATGAGGTGACGGGAACGCAATACTCAATTTCTCATCACTCGGCTCCATCCCTCCAAATGGTTTGAACGGCGGTGAGAAATCCGGATGAACGAGATTGTGGATGCGTGTCTCTGAAGATACGAAGTCAAGTGCTATCAGGACATCGGATCGCTGAAATCTATGTGGCTCCCCTATATACATGAACCATAGAAACGAACGATCTGGGGAGATCCACAAGGAGATGTAGAACTATAGAACCACCTCCTCACTGTACCTCAGGGGCTAGGTTACTAAGCCTGATAAACTAGGCAGATATGATATTTGCTCCTCTATGTCAACTCCAGCTCCCCTGCTCAGTGCCTCAAGTGAACAATGCCAGTGAGCTGCAAACACTGAGCTCTTGCCCTTCGTGGCAAGCTGCCTCCTGTAGGCCTCAAAGATTCTCCGCTAGAGCACTATCTAAAACTGTCCAGCAACTGCATGCCTTCCAGCGGGGACTCAAGCAGTGAAATCCACTCTCCTCTTGGCCTTGATGGCCGGACCCTTCAGCTTCAAAAGATCGACCTCAACCTTTGTAATCCTGCTCATGGCCCGACGAGCTCTCTCGGCTCTAGATGTGCGGATCTCACAAATGCTAGTCTTCTGATGTGGACACATATGTGCCCTCTGCTGAGAAGAACTCTGGACTGGCTCTCCCTTCGCGGTTGTCGACTGCCTACTAGCAGGAGCTCTCTGCGGTTGCACCACTCTCTCTGCAGGAGTGGTCAGGACTCTGACGAGTCAACCACCTGAGCTCCCCTGACCTCTGCACCAACAATCCTCAGGGCATCACTCCTCTGGTGTAGTGGCACATCAACCTCCGTTGCTGCAAGCGCTCTATCTCACTCGTCATCACCTTCTGCTGCTTCTTTTTCTCTGGCTCAACTGCCTTGCCCTTTCCCTTCTCCTCTGCACTTGGCCTTTGTCTACCCATACTGTCAACTAATACTCTGAAAGCTCAACTGCTAAAAACACTAACCAGCTGACACTACAAGATAGGATTAAGAGCTTGGCTCTTAACCTGTCCACTGACAGAGAGTTCTAGACTGTCATTGTCACTGACTCGATCCATTGCCCAACTGTCACTGCATCACATAGGAATAAATATAGGTTGTAAGCACAAATGGTGAGCGACTCTAAAAGTAGTCCTAGCGGTGGAATCAAAGACATATCACCGATCAAATAAAGCAATTATGATCAACAGTGATATCAATAGACTAATGCCACAATTCAAAATAAAGCAATGAACTCAAATTGTGACACTAGCGACCAGAGACTCAATACCATACTAAAATATGCAAGCAATGACTTCAATATGGCACTAAGTATGGAAATTGTCAACTAATTACGTCAATTGGTAATAAAACGTGGAACATTTAAGCAATTTATACCAATTTTCGTAATTAATTAACAAACAAGGCATACGGGGCATTTCCGATGAAATGCAAGAGATAGAATGCAATACCCCACAGAAGAAGTGCTAAAGATCGCCGAAAGACACACCGGAAAACATTCGATCACCTTGAAATCAGAAACCCTGCGAGAGTTTTGGTGAGCATGGGTGAAGCCTAAGGTTTAGGCACACAGCGAGGTGAAGAAAGCTTAGGTGGCGCGCACTAGACCGTAGGCTGCGCGAAGCAAGTGGCGGCGAGTCAGCGCGACGCGGTGGCAACAGCGAGAGGCGGTGCACACGAGGGCAGCAGCGCTCGGTTAGGGCAGAGGTGGCGGCGCGTGCGGGAGTGCGAGGTAGGGCTGCACGGGCGCGGCGAGGCAGAGCGCAGTGGTGGTCGGAGGCGACGGAGCAGGGCGCGGCAGAGGCGACGGCTCAAAGGCGCACTGTGACAGCGAGCGGCGGAGATGATGATCGGCACACACGAGTGTTTGGTTAGGAAAACGAAGAACTCATGCATCTTAGGTCAAAAGAAAATCAACGGCCAAGATCAAAAGAAATTGAAACATATGGTCGAGATTTCACCGGTCAAGGAGATCACTGGTCTGTCCGGTCCTCGAAGATTGTCCAGTGACTATAAAAGTCCGGACCGTCCAGTGTCTGAGAAATCCAATTAGTGTCTGAGAAATCCAATTCCAGAGAGGCACCCACTTTCTCTTATAGTCACCGGACCGTCCGGTGATACCGCCGGACTGTCTGGTGTCTGTTCGACTCTGCAAAAGTGACTTGATTCAAAGATATAGTCACTGAAATGTCCAGTGAAGGTGCCAGAATATTCGGTGACCACAAGGAATTTCTTTCTAGACTTAAGTGTGCTCACCGAAGAACCAAATAAACTCCACATTTGTCTAGAAAGAAAACTCTCAAACACTCCTTTGCAAATAGATAACAAGCGAAGAGTTTAATATTTTTGCAAACACAATTAAGATTGAACGATTAACACCAAAGTGAGAAGGAGGCACCAAAAAGGAAATGTATGAACCCTTAGATCACGATCCACATAAATGGATGTTAGAGACCGTTAAGCACAGGGTTCAATGGGCATGAAGCTCACAATGTTGCTTTAGTTACTCTTTGTGAAGTATGAGAATTCATATGGACAATGTAGTCTATTTCTCCATAGACTAACACACCTCCTCCATGGTTCTTATATGCAATGCATACAAACAGGCTATTCTAATGCATAAGAATCTAAAGCATACCATGTAGATACAAACAAATTAAAGACATTGCATAAAGAAACCAATTCGGTGCCAAGTTTGACCCATCTCAAGCTTATTCACCATATGTCCGCCACTTTGCCTTGAGATAGTCAAACCACCTTCTTAAGCTCTTCCCCCATGCATATAGATATCTCAAGGTGGTTAGGCACTGATCTAATTTTTTTGTTCTTTTCTTTTATCTTTTTACACATGATGCATGATAGTGCAAACATCTGGTCCACAGAGGAGTCCTATCTACCATGCAATGCAAGAAAAGAAACCTACTCTACTATGTACAAGAATAACCTCCTTGAAGAATAGATTGGCGTTGTACCTCGATCTATATGTGGTGGACTTCAAGAATCTTCAATTCCATTCACGGTCCACCACCTATGCCCCTTTACTTCTTCTTGGGAACCCAAGTGAGTTTTAGCTTCCTCTCTCGATCCGATCACCTTGGGGACCTAAATCTTCTTGATTGTCGACTTGTCTTTTGGCGGTCTGAGCACTAACTCCTAAGTGCCCTTGATCAAGAAGATATGGATTCCCAAGGTGATCGTGCACCGAGAGAGGAAGCCAAAACTCTCTTGGGCTCCCAAGAAGAAGTGAAGGGGCCCTAGGTGGTGGATCCTGAAGCGAATTGAAGATTCTTGAAGTCCACCATATGTTGAACGAGCTACAACGCCAATCTACTCTTCAAAGAGGTTATTTTTGTATATAGTAGAGTAGGTTTCTTTTCTTGCAATGCATGGTAGATAGGACTCCTCCGTGGACTAGATATTTTCACTATCATGCATCATGTGTAAAAAGATAAAAGAAAAGAATAAAAAATTAGATCAGTGTCTAACCACCTTAGGATATCCATATGCATGAGAGAAGAGCTTGAGAAGGTGGTTTGGCTATCTCAAGGCAAGCGGCAGGCATATGGTGAATAAGATTGAGATGGATCAAACTTGGCACCGAGTAGGTTCCTTTATGCAATGTCTTTAATTTGCTTGCATCTACATTGCATACTTTAAATTTCTATGCATTAGAATTGATTGTTTGCATGCATTGCATATAGGAACCGTGGAGGAGGCCTGTTACTCTATGAAAAAAGAGACTACATTGTCTATATGGATTCTCATATCCACAAGAGAGTAACTAGAGCAACATTATGCACTTCATTCCTATTGAACCCTATGCTTAACGGTCTCTAACATCCATTTACGTGGATCATGAACAAGGGGTTCATATATTTCCTTTTTGGAGCCTCCTTCTCGCTTTGGTGTTAATCGCTCGATCTTAATTGCATTTGCAAAAATGTTAAACTCTTCGTGAGTTATCTATTTGCAAAGGAGTGTTTGAGAGTTCCCTCTCTAGACAAGTGTTGTGTTTTATTTGGTTCTTTGGTAAGAACACTTAAGTCTAGAAAAAAAATGCCTTGATTCTGCAATTCTTTGGGGTCATCGGACATTCCGGCGCCTTCACTGGACATTCTGGTGACTATATCTTTGGATCAAGTCACTTCGGCAGAATTGGACAGACACCGGACAGTCCTACGGTATCACCAGACAGTCCGGTGACTAGAAGAGGAAGCGGGTGCCTCTCTGAATTGGTTTTCATAGACACTGGACAGTTCAGACTTGTTCAATCATCGGACATTCTTTGAGGAGTCCGGTGATCACTCTCTTCAGCACAATCACGATCGTTCATTTCCTTGAGTTCTAATCTCGGCCGTCGATTTTTAATTTAACCTAAACCGCACGTGGGGATTTCTTTTTCCTCTACACTTGTGCGCTCTCGACTTTGCTGCCGAGCCACCCATCGCTGACCGTGGTGAGCCTGCCGCCGCTCGCCTCCGGCCACTGCCCGCATCCTTGCCGCCGCCACGCGCGTCTCAGCAGCTCGCAGCGCCGCCCTCGCACTCCTCTGCCTCGCGCGAGCCGCCATACCGCAGCTTCA
>BCLH01000002.1:540897-592370 GCA_001602315.1 Zoysia pacifica | reverse complement strand
CCGCGCCGCCTGCGCCGCCTCCGTCGCTTGCCGCAGCTCGCCGTTAGCGACGTCGCACCACCGTCCGTCGGGTCTAGCTCCCTATAGCGCATTGCTATAGCCTTGTTCCACGTCGATTGCTCTCATTCCTAGCCGATACCATGCAACCTTGCAAAACCCTCGTAGGGTTTTTGATTTCGGTGTGATCGGCACTTCTTCGACGTGGTTTCGACGGTTCTCAGCACTTCTCGCTGCGGGGTATTGAATTCTACTTCTTGCATTTCATTGATAATGCCCCGCATTCCTTGATAATTGATTAATTGTGAAAATTGGTATAATTTGCTTAAAGGTTGAACCTTTTATTGCCAATTGACATAATTAGTTGACAATTCCCGTACTTAGTGCCATATTGGAGTTATTGTTGGCATATTTTAGTATGGCATTGAGTCTCCTGTTGCTAGTATCACGATTTGAGTTCATTGTTATTATTTGAATTGTGGCATTGGTCTATCGCTATCACCGTTGACATTATTTGCTTTATTTGATCGGTGATATGTCCTTGATTCCACCGCTAGGACATTTTTTAGAGTCGCTCACCTTTTGTGCTTACAACCTATATTTATTCTTATGTCGTGCAGTGACAGTTGGTCAGTGAATCAGTGTCAGTGGCAGCGGTAGTCCAGAACTCTCTGTCAGTGGTTTCAGTGGACAGGTTAAGAGCCAAGCTCTTAATCCTATCTTTCAGTGTCAGCTAGTAAGTGGTTCTTCAACGGCAGTTGATCTTTCAGTTTGACAGTTGACAGATGGGCAGACAGAGGTCCAGTGCTGAGGAGAAGGGAAAGGGCCTGAGAAGAAGAAGAAGCTAAGGACAGGTGATCCCGAGTGGGATAGGGTTTTAGCTGCAACACATGTGGATGTACCACCACACAGGAGGAGCTGGTGCTTTGAGGATCCCAGGTGAAGAGGGACAGGGGGAGTTGAGGAGGTCTACTCGACAGAGAGTACATACCACCCCTGCTGAGAGAGTTTTGCAGCCACGGTGAGCTCCTGCCAGTCGCCAGTCGAGAACCGCGGAGGGAGGGACAGCTCAGAGTGCTTCACAGCAGAGGGCACAGAGGTGTGCACACTTGAGGACTGGCATTTGTGAGATTTGCACTGCTAAAGCCGAGAGAGCTCGCTGGGCCATGGACCGAGTTCCTGAGGTCAAGGGTGATCTGTTGAAGCTAAAGGACCCGGCCATCTAGGCCAAGAGGAGAGTGGACTTTACTGCTTGGGTCCCAGCTGCTAGGCATGCTGATGCAGAACCATTCTGGACAATCAATCTTATAGCGGAGGATTTATGATGCTTTTAGGAGACAGCTTGCCACTAAAGGCAAGAGCTCGGTGTTTGCTGCACATAGACACTGTTCTTTAGAGGCACTGAGCAGGGGAGCTGGAGTTGACATGGAGGCATACTTCAGCTTTTTGCCTGGTCTTTCTGAGCTTGTCACCCAGCCCCTGAGATACAGTGGGGAGGTCATGCTTGAGTTCTGTACCTCCCTGGGGATCTCCCTAGATCGATCTTCATTGTGGTTTATGTATAGAGGGGAGCCACATCTGTTTCAGAGATTTGATGTCCTGACTGCTTTGGAGTTTATTGCTTTTGAGACACGGATCCACACTCTACCCCGTCCAGAGTTCTTGCCACCTTACAAACCTTTTGGAGGAATGGAGCCGAGTGATCAGAGGATGAGTGTTGGTTTTTCACCTCCACATGATGAGCACTATGTGAGGCACCCTCTGCGCTTGACACACGAGGCATGTGTATTGGGAGGGTTGATCGGGAGGTCGATAGCATCTCATGCTGGATACAGAGAGCGGGTCATCATCTTAAATCAGTGACTGCTCTACTTTTAGCTGTGACATGAGTTATTTGATTTGATAGATCTGCTGCTTGCTCAGATGGAGGATGTAATCTACGAGGGGATTGGTGCTTGTCAGTTGCCTTTTGCTCCGTTTATTTGTCAGATGCTGAGGAGGGGCAATGTGATGTCTGAGGAGGAGTACAGTGTGTTGCTAGAGATTACTATTCCTTTTACTCCTGCCGAGCCATCTGACTCCAAGGTGTTACGGGTTTCAGCTTCTCAGAGTACCCCTAGAGGAGAGGAGACGACAGCCCCGGATGAGTAGGACACTAAGGCTCTGGAGGGAGTACAGCTGGGTGCTGGGAGCACAGAGGCTCCAGTTCAGGACAAGACTCCCACCTCTCGTGTGACACTTGACCCTATTCTTGCTGCCAGATTAGATGCTATTCATGCAGAGCAGGAGGAGCAGAGGAGGTTTAGAGAGGAGCAGCTAGAGCTCATGCACCGAGAGAGGGCAGAGTTCGAGGAGGGGCTGCGCATGGAGAGGGAGCTCATAGAGGAGAGGAGACGGTAGGACAGAGAGCTCTTTGAGAGGTTACAGCGCACTCAGTTGAAGATGGCTGCGGCCATATCTTATATGTCTACCGGGTTTGGAGCTATTGCTTCATTTCTTTAGGGGTCTGGTATGCCACCTCTTCCAGGCTTTCCACCGACTACGCTGCCAGGTCCCTGCCACTACAGCTCCAGCCGACTGCTCCTCAGCCCCAATACTTGACAGTGCCAGTGTTCACATCTGAGCTTCAGAGTCAGAGTTAGCAGCAGCAGCAGCAGCAGGCTACATTTTTGTCGATGCTCTTAGCCCCATTTTCACCGTTTATACCTTTTGGGACAGCCAGCACAATGATGACTACTGGTGGAGTCAGTATTCCAACTACTGCATCTCAGTTCTCCCCAGTTTCCTCATTCTCCATGTCAGTGATTATGTCTGAGCCTTGAGTATCTGTTCTGACATTGGAGATAGGGACAGCAGTTGGTAGTTCACCTCTAGCTTCGAGAGTTCTCACTTTTGAGGGTACCATTGCTGAGTCAATTTTGTCCGAGCCACCGCCAGAGCTTTCACAGCCAGAGCCTTCTGCATCCACAGCCGAGCAGCTAAGAGCTCCAGAGATTGATATTCTTTTTGGGGTAGGATACACTCCTGAGGAGTCAGCTCAGGCCCTTGCCAGCGCAATCTAGCCAGTTTCAGCTGAGGGCAAGGAGCCTTCCCCAATGTTGTCCTTCGAGTTGAGCGTTTTTTATGATACTAAGCAGCCAAGAGGAGAGCAGTCAGCACCAGCAGCTCAGCCAGTAGAGGAGCTGCCTCCAACTGTCACTGCACCCAGTTCCTCAGCCGCGAAAGATTAGACTCTTCTTAGGAGTTGGGTGAGAGACATGAGGTGTAGCGCCCTCGAGTGCTGGCTGTCTAGAAGGAGGCTGTGGATAGGTAGATAGGGCTTTTGGTTCTTATTTGGCCGATTTCATTGGCTCTTTTGTGACTCTTGATGAGCTTGGATTATATTCGATCTTTTAGCTCGTTGAGGATCACATGGTTTCTGGACTAACCCTGTAGATTCAGTGTGTATGGCTCCTTGTGCTTTACTATTTTGCAGGTTCCTCATGCACATGCGCTCCCATCTCATTCTCCTTCGTGCACATCTTCTTTGTCAAACCAACGTTCTCTCTCTCTATTTGCTTCTTCGGTGCCATCTTTTTGGATAATTAGATGACAAAGGGGGAGAGAGAGAGCTACCAAACAGGGGGAGAATCGGGACTTTCTACCCACGACAAAGGAGGGGAACTCTTGTAAAATTTTTATGTGGAGTCATCAAGATAAGGGGGTAAGTGTTCTTTCGAGATGCGTTTCATTCTCTATATTCTTTCATCTTGTTTGGACTGTTGAAAGTACTATGGTTGTCATCAATCACCAAAAAGAGGGAGATTGTAAGCTTCATGATCTTTGAAGTCTCTTAAAGCTGTGATTTGATTTTGGTGATTGAGTGTACAACCATAGGTAACGGTTGTGTTACAGGTACCACCCCGCTAATTCTACATCAACATAGTGAGACCTCCTCGATGGATGACAAAGACGATCCATAGGAACGTCGAAACTATTAATGGGGGTAGAGGTCATTTGTCTCCTGTCATACAAGTGTTAGAGGGTTTGAATGCTCCTTAAATCTTCAGAAAGCACTAAAGATGATAGAGAAAGCAAAGTCGAAGACCAGAGCTCAAAGCCAGCTGAAGAGTCAGTCACCAGATAGCTGGTGAGGGCACCAGACAGTCAGGTGAGCCCTGGAAGAGCTAGTCCAAAGAGAGGTGCTCTCTAGAGTCATCGAGAAGAGTCACCGAACAGTCCGTCAGTGCAGTGACTGGACAGTCGGGTGAGCCAGGAGCTGAAGTCCAGAGAAGGTGTCTCTAGGAGTCCACAAGTGAAAGTCACTGGACAGTCCGGTGAAGGTAACACCGAACAGTTCGGTGTCCTATGGAGTGGACTCCAGATAGGGTGTTTCCCTGGCTAAGCAGGAAACAGAGTTACTGGACAGTCCGATGGTTCAGTCATTGGACAGTCCGATGATTGCATAAAGCAGTCAGCTGAGCCTTGCTATCTTTGTTCAATTATGCCAAGCAATCGCATATACATTACTGCTCCATAATTTTTGACCTTTGTGTGACTAGCACTGGTCACTACTATTGTCAACTGTGGCACTGGTATATGAATAATAAGCGAAGGCATTCATCAAGCCGTCAACTCTGTAATTCCTAGAATTCCACAAGCAATTAGAACTCGTGCTAGGTGTACTCTCATAATTCAATGGTGAGTTTTAACAGTTTGCCTAGCTAGCCAAAACATAGGAAGTTGTAGCGAAGGACCATGCCACAATGATTTAAGCATTAATCTCACTATGTTAGTAAGGAATGATTACTTCTTGTCGGTGCATATATGACCAACATATAATGTTATAGGGCATGAAAATGTCAGAGCTCAGTAATGAGTTATAGCCGGTACTAGCACACCCCATACAAAATTTTGTAGCGCAAGACCATGCCACAATTCATATAAAAATGTTAGCTAGCACTTCCGTGACCAGACAGCGTCAAGTGCCATTGCGTAAAACCATACAATAGCTTCTAATAATTATTGTGTACTTTAAACTTGCACTTGCATAACAAGCTTAAATAAGTAGATTGCTGCCGCGTAAAACCATGCGACAACTCTAATAATTAGTGTGATAAGTTCTAGCCGGTGTTTGTGAGACCAGCTAAAACATGAGCTGCTGTCACGTAAGACCATGCAACAGCTTTCGTTAACAATATGTATAGGACATTGTTGCAAAAAACCATGCAACAGCTTGTGTCAAAGGTGTATATTGGATGTTGTTGCGAAAAGACCATGCAACTTCCTAGTATTCAGTATACGGCTGTGAGGCAATAAGATGATAAATCTTTTAGCCGGAGCTAGCACGCCTAGCTAAAAAATAGAGGGATAGTTATTGCGTAATACCATGCATAATTTCCCAATAATCAATCATTGAGTTCGTGGACTGTGAATACAGGAAAGGGCGAATATCCAAGCCACAATCTTCAAACATATCCACATCAAACGATCTTCAGTTTCATTGTGACTGCCATCAACCTCGACAATAGTAGTGGGTGCCAGCCATCAACCTCAACAGGCTAATCTTATAGTTTCGTTGCGACTAATACAATAGTGCCAGCCATCAATCTTGACATAATCCACAAGATCCACAGTCACCGCACTGGCCTGCTTCACTGCTTCGGATAGTATCCTCATGTCCAAAATATAATAGATATGTCCAGTAATTTGTTTGAGTTGAAGTCTTATAATGGTGTAGCCATCATGTGGGATGATGTTGAGGACTTTATGTCCTTTCATTCATGCTTGCCTTGTTTTCAAAGCAAAGAAAAAGAAAAGCAGAGACAAATATATAATTTCTTTAAAGGACTAGCGTTGTTGCAGCATGAAAAAATGTAGGAGAAAAATGAGAGATATGTAGCATGAACTTTTTTTTAAAAAAAATGTTGCCTTTTCTGTTAATGACGAAGCTATGAGTAGCCCACAATGAATGTAATTGGAGGGCATGAGTTTGCTGTGCCTTCTCATTATCAACAATATTTCCACTTGGACCTTAGCTTCCTTGTGATATGAGTGTATAAAAGGCTTGCACTTCGTCAGGACTTTCTAGAGCTAGTAAAAGTATCACCAAGTCATGTGCCACATACCTTCAACCTCTATCCAGCGGAAGATGTAGGATATGGCTATAATATTACGGTAAGGTTTGGGGACAATGGTCAAGTCATTTCTTTTTTTTTGCCATTACTTTTGCTGAGGTTGGTGGACAACTACCCTCCACCTTCATTTTGCTTCACTTGAGGCTTGACATATTTGTCGATTCGAATGCTTACTTCTCGGAGATTCAGCACATAGGGGCTGCTTCTTTGGCGACCCCTTTTAACTTTGATGGCTTCTCCATATTTTCTTTATTGGTACTTGTAGTGAACTTGGAGGGTAGCTTTCAACTTTGGTGACTAAAAATCCTCGCTGGCATTTTTTTATTCAAAGGTCCCTTGTTAATAACTCGTAGGGTGGCATGTGGCTCCACACTAGACAAGATTTTTATCAAGCTAGGTAGCCCTTTCATACTCTTTTCCGCTATAGTTTCCCTCGAGGCTTGGCATCTCCCATGAACCGGACAAAAGCAGAAGGCGTGATATGAATCAACAACTTTCAGAGTTAACTCAGATCAAACTTCCACCTGCTCCTTTTTATCCCTGGTTGGTGCAAGCCATGTGCTTGGTGTTGAGGTTGCTGCAGTACAAGTTAGATCAGTTGAGACATTCCTTCCCAAGGTCACACCCACTAACAACATTAACTGTCAACTAACCTGGTGACATGTACAAAAAAAGCCTTTCAATGTGGGACTATGAGTCCATTTGTATTAAAAGATGTAACAAAAAGAGAAAGCAAATAAAGAGTAAAAAAATGCATTGACCCTTGGTCAAGTAAAATATTTCTTTAGGTACCTCCCATTAACCGGGGGCATGGGACGAAAACCTTGATGATTAACCTGTTGATTGGAACCACCATCATAGATTGGCTCGATAATAAATGGTCTTTCTCACTTTAGTTCACTTTCTTGATGTGGTCTGTGATCTTCTTATTTTCTTGATATACATATCAAGATCAATTCTTGGCAAACTGTTTGTTTGTATAATGTTTGTACCATATAAATATAAAAGGGTAGGCGTTTTTGCAAACGACACCTTTCGATTGGATCGTTTGGTAAAGTGCCATGTTTGAAATATTCAAGGTATGCGTTACACTAATCAACTTCATTTTGTAAGACTGACACATGCTCAACATCATATTTTTGGGACAAGATCCAACATAGTCGATAGGAACCATCTCTTTTCAATTTTGACATGAGCGTGTTCCGCATTTATGAACACAAGGGCTGCTTATGTACATAATTAATTTGCCGAACAATGAGTTGAGGATTGCCATATGCAAGCAATTTCTGAATGTTCATAGAAAATGCAAGAAAAAGGCTAAAGATGAGGGCCCCATATTCGGCTTCATTATTCGAACATTCTTCCTTGAGAATGATAAATTGTCTAGCCATGAGTGGTCTAGAACACGAGTCCCACTCTGGCCCTTCTTCTTGATATGCCATCCAGAACATTCTCTATTCAAGACGTTCCATCAAAATAAAGCTCCTATGGTGCCTCAATGTCGATCATGAAAACATTTTCATCGAATAAGTCAACCACTATAGGGGAATCATCTTATTGTATCTGCTCTTGCTATGAGCGGAATTCAGATTTAGAAAATATCTTCTAATATCATCCTCTCTACTGTAACCAGGTCACGAAAAGAATCATATTCAATATAACCCATAGTGTTTGGAGAAGATAGCGATTTCAGCTCATCATTTCACAAGTAATGGGCGTGAAATGTTTAATTTCAGCACCAGTGAATGTATAAAAAATAGGAGTATCGTATTCATTCACTTCTTATTGCATAGGAAGAATAGAAATATCAGCACACAACCTTTCCTTATCACAAGAACTAGTGGGCAAATCAAACGCTGATAAAGATAAATAGATAAAACATATACTAGCGGTTGCTTTAGAAAAGAAGGATAGATAAGAAATTTCCGTGCAACAAAAATATTGTCACCTTTTATAGATTGATGTTCAATAAGTTTTTTCTCATTTTCTGCAATACCTTTCAGCATGTTATCATCAGTCTCATCTAGGGCTATGCATGGAACATTGTGTATCTCTTCTTTCTCCATGCATGTATCACTTTCATCTTCTTGTTTGATCTCAATTTCCTGCAAAATATTAGAAGCAATAGAAGGTACAGTAGAAAGCTCCTCCTTCAAAGAGTATTTATCATAAATTTCAGCATGATCAGATTTTATTGCAAGCATGACGAGACTTTTCGTATTTATTGCTTGTTGATTTTCAGATTAGGAGGATATTCTTTCTTTTCATTAGCAAGTCTATCCCTATTAGAAAAATATTTTGGAACTGATTTATCATGGTGTTCTAAGCGTTGCAATTTTTTACGCAAATCTTTTTGATAAGAAGGAGGAACAAAACGGTGACGCATGGCATCTTTCAATCTATCCCAACTAACAGGTTGCAAACACTTTTTGCCAAGATCAGTCCACCATCGTAAAGCAAAATCTCGAAACTCACTAGTAGCCTGTCTAACTCTATGTAAAATTTTGCTCAACAATCATTTCCCAATCAAAATAAGCTTTAGCATCATAATTACCAGAAAAGGGTGGGATGATAAACTTACTCCTAGCGACATCTCTTTGCGGTGGATTACATCTTTGAAGGCTTGTTGTAATATTCTTCATAATCTCAATGTTTTTATTAAAGTGTGCATTCATATTATCAAAGACTCTTTGCAAAGCACTACACACATTGTATTCACCGCCTTTTCTTCCTGTCAAGGTTAGAAAAATAGCACATGGACAGCACAAAATATTATTCCCGCAACTACAGTGAGATGGGTGGTGAACATTCTGCAATAAAAAAACGCCTTATCGAGCTCTTGAAAGATTCTTACCAAAGCAAAGCAAAGGATGATGCAACCAGTGACAAGAGAAACCAAAGAGTCATAATTCCACAATTGCAAGGTCAAATAAAGTGCTGATCTGAGGGAATATGTAGAGTTTAGAGGGCTAAAATAATTATTAGTGGAACACAATTCTATAACAGATAGTAATATTAAATAAGTGTTATAAATATTATGTTTTAGTTGCTCGCTCAATCTTATAGAAAATTCTTGATGTTACAAGAATACGAATTAAGATATCAAAGGGCAGCAACAACACAAATGATAAGGCTCCAAAAATCAGCAAACTATTCAGCACATAAAAAATATCCCGGCTTCTAGGTCTTCGAATTTTTTTATTTTTATTTTATTTTTTTTGATATATTTCTCTGCACCAGAAGCACAAAGTATGGTACACGACCAAATTTGATATCAATATGATGAAAGCTGTTGTCTGGAGAAAATCTTGAATTTTTGTTAATTCTGTGCTGAAACTTCGCAGTGCAAAAATAGAAACTTTTATTCTGAGTTTGTTGAATCTAGGATCATAGGAGGATGGGAAATTTTCTGTAGATATCCAAAAAGTACATATATGTCTAATTTAGAGTTCAAAAATAAAAGTTTTGACTATTTTAATGATGGATCTCCCAATCTGATTTGTTTGAAAGGCTGAAAACAGATTCGGATCTCAAATTGGGTGCGAATTTTGTGGACGATTTTGTAGATGATTGAGTAGCGGATAAATGTGAAGAGGTGGATCTATGAAGGGTGGATCTGGTTGTGATCTAAATAAGGGGTGGGTGGGTGGGACAAAATTTCAATGCAAAAGAAACAATTAATAGATGTGACACGATAACAGATCTGAACACGATGTGGATGAATGATGAAGGAAAACACTTGAATACAAAAAGATCACAAAATCCAGCAACCAAAACACAAACTAAGGATACAAACTCAACACTATGGACTCTAAAATAAAATTATGCAAAGGCTAAACACGGCTTGAACAGGGGAAACACCTAACGATCTACTATTTTTTTATTGCGGCTTTTCTGTCGACGATAGGATGAATGCAAATTTGACAAGGATAGATATGAACCTGACGACATACCTGAAGCTCTGATTACCACTTGATGTGTACGTGGTTCCCGATCTTCCGTTAGGTCGTGATAACTCTCGATTTGGTGGAGATGCGACACACAATTGATCCGGCCTCAAATCAACACGATTCGAACTCCGCAATCGCAGCACCACTTCTCCTCTGGTTATCAACTGTGCGCACACGATTGACCTTGCTAAGAAAGCTAATCCCTGCCTGCGAATCAAAGAACACAAGCAAGAACAAGGAAGAATGCAACTCAATTGCGAAATCTGAATTAAATCACTAGTTGGAAAACCAACAAACCGTCAAACTGCGAAACTGTTTCATAACAGAGGAAAACTAATCAAAACCTATCTCTAATGATGGCGGCTACTGAATTTATAGATTTTAGGTTAACCTTAAGGGCAAACCCTAATACTAATGGGTCTAGAAAAGATACACGGCCCAAAGGCCAAAAGATAGTGTCGCAGCACCGGGGCAGTTTCTGTATGTCATTTTATTTTAATGATTCTCGATGACTTCGGTTGAACTTAGAGATGGGACCGGTGCCGTTGGAAAGGTTATCTTGTTAGATTTCCAACCATATCTAGAATGTCCAAAATGGATCTTGTATGAAATCGGGGCGTCTGTTTTAGTGTAGGCTGCTCCTGGAGTCCCAGTCAGACTCGAACCCGAGTTGTTTGGATCTCCTCCGGGGTCGAACGTGCGGTTCTGATCTTGAGCATCTCCGAGTCATTCTTCATGTTTTCCTTGATTCTCTCCAATGTTCCTAATCATGATAAAGTTATTAGGTAGCAATCTATTCTCAAAGAAAGGAAGACATATGTTTAAGAACAAACTCACCTCTAATCTCAACTATCGTGCGTGAGTTTTTTCAATACTAATTTCAGGACTCTTGTGTGTATCTAAAGGAGTGATGTCCTCATCACACCGACGAACTGTCTGGTGACCTCTTTCTGCTGCTGAAATTGATCTGCTCAAGAATCTTCAAGCTTTCGGATCCAAGTCTTGACAACTTCAAGCCACCGCTGATCACTCAAGTGCCTTAGAGAACCTAGAGCATCCACAATCCCTAATTCCTGTAAAACTGTGACAAGTGACCCAACCCCTCTTAATAGTACCGGTGTTTCCTATTGACACAAGGCCTAAAAGCTAAGCCACACTTGGCTCTAAACAATCCTTAGCCTTGGACTAGCAACCTCCTTGGAAACAGTCCAGAAGCACGAACAGCCTTGCAGCAACCAACTCGTAGAAGTGTAGAATGAAAGAGATAAATCTGCATCTAAGGAGTTAGTTCATGGTTCTCATTCAATCACCAAAATCATTCATACCTTTGAGAGGCTTTAATGGTCATGAAGCTAACAATCTCTCCCTTTTTGGTGATTGATGACAACCATGATGCAAATGATCGAGATGATACAAAAGATAGGAATGAAAGCACAAGACAACTTTCAAGAGAACAAGGTAGGTGTAAGTTGTCTTACCATCTCTTACCATGAAGTCTACAAATTGCACGAGGTTTCATACTTTAGTTTTAGAGCTCCCCCTGGATAAGTGCATAGCTTGATTTAATAGAAAGTGGCTTCAATCATCCTCTGCCATCTCCCCGCTACTTGTTTCCTATAAATAAAGAATAACCACAAGACAAGTAGAGGGCGAAGGGGAGTAATCAATAGCTGTAGAGAAAAAGAAAAGATTATTCCCTTTGTTTTCTTGAGTACTTCATCTTGTCACTTTTCTTTGCTTCTCGATCATCTTTTCTTCTCTTCCATTTTTCTCCCCCTTTGTCATCTATCAACCAAAAAGGAAAAAACCACAAAGAAAAGAGAGAAAATTCCATAGATTAATAATTATGACGGGATATGGAACAATGTTACCGTATTCTTATATCCTTGCTCATCATCTCCTTGTGTCTTGATCATCTTCAAGTTCTCAAGCTCCTTCTCCCCCTCGAGTTAGCATTCATCCTAAAAGATCAACAAAGAAACTTCCTCTCTCCGCAACAAGAGGGGGTTAGTGATGCATATGGGAATGTATGAATTATAGTCTTTGAGCCGCATAAGTAGATTTAACCTTAGAGCTCGAAAGATTATAATTCAATGGCATGAAGCTCACATTTGCTATGAAGGAGTCTAGGAGCAATCAACTTATACTGCTTATGAGTAACTCCCCCTAGACTCATGCTTGACGTCAAGACTCTAGATGCAATGCAAGAAATGCACAAGTATGCAAAAATAAGTGTAAAAGATGCATGCTCATGATGAAGAAGGACTAGAAAAGAAATACCCTCATCATATTTGAATCCCCTTGCAAGCTTACTCACAATGATCCTCATTTCCTAACATTGGGCACCCCGTGAACTTTCTTCCCAAGCTTTTCAAGATCATTGCTATCATGAAATGGTTTGACGACGGTCCTACAAAATAAGAAGAACAACAAAAACAAAGCAAACACAAGCAAACAAGTATATACAAGGGAAATGCTAAGCTTTGGAGGTTACTCAAGTGAAGTTTGAAAGATCAAGGATATTGAGCTCTCCTCTTAGCCTGTTGAAATTCTTCTCATCAAGGGGCTTCGTGAATATGTCGACCTGTTGATCATTTGTGCTCACAGTTATAAGTTCAATATCTTTCTTTGCGACATAATCCCTTATAAAGTGATGCTTGACCTCAATGTGTTTCGTATGCCCATGATCGCCCTTATGAAGTGTCATATTGATTGCACTCTCACTGTCACAATAGAGAGGAATTTGATTGTACACCAGTCCATAATCCATGAGAGTTTTCTTCATGTAAAAAAGTTGAGCACAACAAGCACTGGCTGCCATATATTCCGCTTCGGCCGTTGAGAGAGCTACGGCATTTTGCTTCTTAGAACTCCAAGCAACCAGAAATCTTCCAAGAAATTGACAACCACCAGAGGTACACTTTCTACTAACTTTGCATCCGGCAAAGTCCAAATCAGAGTAGCCAACAAGATCAAATCTTCCATCCTTTGGGTACCAAAGGCCCATAGTAGGTATATCCTTGAGGTACCTAAGAATCCTTTTGACAGCTTTAAGATGAGATTCTTTAGGGTTAGCTTGATAACGAGCACATAAGCATACACTAAACATAATATCCGAGCGAGAAGCAGTAAGATATAATAAGGAACCAATTATAGATCGATAAAGCTTCTTATCAACCAATTTACCACTCTCATCCGGGCCAAGAATACTATTTGTAGCCATTGGAGTCTTGATTGGCTTTGAGTCCTTCATACCAAACCACTTGAGGAGATCTCTTATGTACTTCTCTTGGTAGATGAATGTCCCATTCTTCATTTGCTTGACATGGAAACCTAGGAATAAATGGAGCTCACCTATCATAGACATCTCATATTCTTTGGCCATTAGATCACGAAATTCAGCATTATAAGATTCATTAGTTGAGCCAAAGATAATGTCATCCACATATATTTGACAAATAAAGAAATCATCATCAACATGTTTAAGTAAAGAGAGTATTATCAATACTCCCTATCTTGAAGCCCTTGTCGGTGAAGAAATCTCTTAGATGCTCATACCATGCCCTTGGTGCTTGCTTGAGACCATACAAAGCCTTCTTCAACTTGAAGACGTGATCAGAATGCTTGAGATCCTCAAAGCCGAGTGGTTGCTCTACATAAACCAGCTCATTAATATAACCATTAAAAAATGCACTTTTCACATCCATTTGATATAATTTGAAATTGAAATGTGAAGCATAAGCGAGCAAGGTTCGAATAGACTCAAGTCTAGCCACGGGGGCAAATGTTTCATCAAAGTCCATCCCTTCAACTTGAGAGTAACCCTTGGCAACGAGTCTTGCTTTGTTTCTCACGACATTCCCGTTCTCATCTTGCTTGTTCTTGAAGACCCATTTGGCACCGATGATGTTCTTGCCCTTTGGCCTCTTTACCAACTCCCATACTTGATTCCACTCGAAGTTGTTTAGCTCCTCTTGCATAGCCAACATCCATTTGTGGTCTTCCACCGCCTCATCAATGTTCTTTGGATCTATTAAAGACACAAAAGTGTAGTTTTCACAAGCAATGTTAGCCGTATCATCATTAGTATAGCTTGGCTTATATTAATTTCTCCTAGTCTTTAACCCTTGAGAGGGACTCCCAATGATCAAGTCACTTCCGTGAGCACGAAGAATGGGTTTGTGCCTCTTTGGAGCCTCTTATCGTGGTGCTTGCGGTAGAGAGACTTCTTGAGCCTCTTGTATGGCTTGCTCCTTGGAGATGGCGGCGTCTTGCAAACGGAGCGGAGAGCTGCACCCTTCTTCAACTCTTGATGTCATCGTTGGACAAGGTGGTGTACCACTCGATGTAGGCGATCCTTGAGAGTTTGGAGTAGAGGGTGCTTGATGCGGTTCTTTTAGAGCTTGAACACTTGATGATTCTCCCACTTGAGTTGTTGATGTAGCATTTTCATGGAGAGTCGTTGAAGAGTCTTCCGGTGGAGGAGTAGAAGCATCATCTTCTCTTGGAAGCACATCACCTACCGACATCTTTCTCATAGCTTCCTCCAAAGGCTCATCATCATCTACATCACAACTATAAGACTCATCATCATCTACATCACAACTATAAGATTCTTTGTTCTCTTGAGAACCATTAGTTCCATCAAATAGCACATCACATGATTCTTCAACAAATCCGGTAGTGGTATTGAAAACATGATAAACTTTAGAGTTACCGGAATACCCGACAAAAAAATCCAATGTCGGTCCTCTTTTCAAACTTACCAAGCCTCTTCCTCTTCTTGAAAATATAGCATTTTGATCCGAAGACCCGAATGTAGCCTACATTTGGCTTTCTTCCCACCCATAGCTTATAGGGGGTCTTCTTCAAGAGGCGATGTAGATACACACGGTTTGAGGTGTAGCATGCCGTGTTGATGGCTTCAGCCCAAAACCTCTCCGGTGTCCCAACGCCTGCGGAGGAGAAAAGGAGAAGCAGCTCCATGGGCTGGCCGGCCTTTTCATCCAACATGGCTCTAGCAAGAGTGATAAGAGTCCTATTCTTCTTTTCAACAACACCATTTTGCTCCAGTGTATAGGTAGCCGAGAACTCATGCTTAATGCCAAGATCATCACAATATTCTTCAATGATAGAGTTCTTGAACTCCGTCCCATTATCACTTCTCACTTTCTTGATTTTAGCTTCAAACTCATTTTGAGCTCTCTTGGCAAACCTCTTGAAACTTGAGATAGCTTGGGCCTTGTCCTCAGAAAGATGGTCTAAGTATATCGAGAGAAGTCATCAACGATCACCATGCAATAGAGATTACCCCCAAGACTTTTGTATGTAGTCGGACCAAAAAGATCAATGTGAAGGAGCTCTAGAGGTCTTGAGGTTGACATGATGGTCTTGCATGGGTCAAGAGTTGCAACTTGTTTCCCGCTTGACAAGCACTACACAATTTATCCTTCTCAAAGGTGACATCCTAAATTCTGAGAATCAATCCCTTCTTGGTGACCTTCTTCAATTGACCCATTCCAATATGAGCAAGTCTTCTATGCCATAACCATCCTTTGGAAGACTTTGCAATAAGGCATGTTTGAGGGGCAACATCACTAGTAGAGAAATCTACAATGTAGAGATTGTTGTGCCGAAAGCCATTGAAGGTAAGACCCAGTGATTTGTTGATCAGTTTAGCCCCTTTATCACTAAAGAAACAAGTGAAGCCAAGGTCACAAAGTTGAGCAACTGAGAGCAAGTTAAAATTCAATGATTCCACAAGCATGACATTTGAGATTGTCAAATCATTTGATATGGCCACCTTGCCTAAGCCCTTGACTCTTTCCTTAGAATTGTCTCCGAAGGTCACTTTGTCTTTGTCATCATCTTCCTTGATGGTGGAAAGCATTTTGTGATTTCTGGTCATATGTTGGGTACATCCACTGTCAAGAACCCAATGCTTCCCACCGTTCTTGTAATTCACCTTGCTAGAAGCCATAAGACATGAGAGGTTAGTATCTAAAGCATTACTAGATTCATCATTACTAACCTCCATAATGAGAGCAAGATCATGAGATGACACTTGTTCTTCAGAGAGCTTGAAGTGATGCTTCCATGAATCAATTTTCTTCTTGATTTCTTCATCAATAGTAATATACCTCTTCTTGTAAGAGTTGATCCAACCTACAAGCTTGTCAATGCGATTGTACAAATCTCTTGGAGTTTCATTAGACAAGACAATAAGATTATCATACTCATCACATAGCATATCATAAGAATCCTCTACTATGCTCCTAGCAATATCATTATCAACAATATATGAATGAGAGCTAGTAGAGGTGGAGTTTATGCAAACCGTGGGCTCAAAGATGTGATGAGCATCAATATTCTTGCTTGAGGTGGAAACAATAATGTTCTTCTTCATGAATGAGGCATCATTGGAGACACAAGAGCTAGATAACTTGCATGTGAGGAATTTCTTGATGGATTCATCATGAGAGATCTTAAGTGCTCCTTCAAATGAGTTGATCATATCAACAAGATTACTCAATCTCAACATGGCAGCACCTATAGATTCATCATCAAGAATTTCAAAGTGAGTGTAAGCATCTATGAGCTCAAGATAAGTAAGATTATCATTCATAGTAGCAATTAAAGAGTTGCTAGATGAGGAGTTTGAAGAGTTGTTCATGTTAGCACTCGAATTCTCCGATTTTGTGACATATAGGTAGCTTAGCAAGACCCCAATGAAGAACTTGTTTCCATTACTCCCAATCACTTCTCAAAGGCGGTTAAGCCCCAAATTGAGCACTTGGCTCTGATACCACTTGAAAGGATCAAGTGACCGAGAGGGGGGTTGAATCAGGCACTAACACTACTATAACTTTTTCTTACACTTCTTAAATTCTAGCAATCTAGCAGCCATCTCCTAGCAAGAGAGAGCTAAGCACAAGCTAAGAACAAGCTAGGAGATAATCAAAGCATATAAGATAGTGAAAGACCAACCTATCAAGCTAGTAAGCACACCGGCATGAGAGCCAAGAAAAGCAACCAAACAACCTAACACACTACTTGCAATAAGGTAAATGCGATAAGTAAAGAGAAGAGTGAAAGGGATGCTCAGCGATTTTTTTCGAGGTATCGAAAGGATGGCGCCTTCTCTTAATCCTCGTTGAACCACTCCCGTCAGAGTCTTGGTTTCTTCTGTCATTCCTGTAACGATGCTCACAAGGGTACGCTTCACTCCCAGAGTGAAGACATCGGCTGCTCGACTGTAGCAAACAATACCCAAGCGCTAGAGCAAGCCTCCAAGGCTCGGGCGGTCACTCTTGGTGTCCCTTTTGAGTGGGGGACCCAAAACCGCGTATAAACTTGATGTCGACTTCCACAATCTCCTCGAAAGCTCGAACAACGACGCCTAACCGGTCTAGGCTTCCATACACCAAGAGTAACAAGTCAAAGTCCCTCCTCCCAGCCTCACAAGCTCTAGGAATGCGTGGATGCTCTTTGCTACTCTTCACAAGCACTCAAGACCTCACTAGATGCTTTCTTGTGCTCCCTTGACAAAGATTGGCTCACAACACATGATCTTCAACTGTTCTGGTCGCGAGCAACCTCCACAACAGCTCCCCCAATGGTTTAAATAGGCTCCAAGCTACGAAACAACCGTTAAGAGCCGTTGCCAAAAAGCTGACTACTTTTTATAGTCACCGGACCATCGGACTGTTCGGTGACTCCTGGTCTTCTCCTAGCAAAAAACAACCTCTCTGAAATCCACTACATGAGACACCGGACTGTCCGGTTCATACCATCACCGGACTGTCTGGTGACCCTCTCTTTTCGATCACCAAAGACACCTCTTCTTGACACCTTCTCCGGGGCTCACTGGACTACCCGGTCTCTAACCGACGGACTGTCCGGTGACTTCTTCCTGAGACTCCAAAGAGCACCTCTCTGGACTGCGAACTCCAGCACTCACCGAACTGTCCGGTGACTCCCGACGGATTGTCTGATGACTCCAGCTTCACTGCCTCCAGAGAACACCTTCTCTAGACTCCTGACTTCGACCATCACCGGACTGTCCAGTGACACCGACGGACTGTCCGGTGACCTCTTTTTGCTGCTGAAATTGATCTGCTCAAGAATCTTCAAGCTTCCGGATCCAAGCCTTGACAACTTCAAGCCATCGCTAATCACTCAAGTGCCTCAGAGAACCTAGAGCATCCACACTTCCTAATTCCTATAAAACTGAGACAAGTGACCCGACCCCTCTTAATAGTACCGGTGTTTCCTATTAACACAAGGCCTAAAAGCTAAGCCACACTTGGCTCTAAACAATCCTTAGCGTTAAACCAGCAACCTCCTTGGAAACACTCCGGAAGCACGAACAACCTTGCAGCAACCAACTCGTAGAAGTGTAGAATGATAGAGATTAATCTGCATCCAACGAATAAGTTTATGGTTCTCATTCAATCACCAAAATCATTCGTACATTTGAGAGGCTTCAATGGTCATGAAGCTAACAACCATGATATGGATATGCTAAAACCACGTAGCCTGAAGTAAGGCACCGCATACTGCCCTCAGCATTGCAATTTAAGTTCATCGTAGGAACTTGATGGCATGCTGCCCTTTTCTCTTTAGCCAACATATATGATCTCTGTTTTGGCGACACGTACAACAACTACCATGCCGAACAACACATATTATTCCATAAGCTTCATGGTGTGATTTCAGCTTGATAAATAAACTGGATTTTTATGGTGTGCACCCAGAACACTATCATATGGTTTCCATCAAGAGTTTTATTGATCTCTTGCTTTCAAAGAGAACTCATGCAGAGCGTTTACAGGGTCTAAATACCCAATCATGTGAGCTTTCATGCAACATGCAACCTTCTAATTTGCCTCCAAATTGGACTTTTTGTACCAACAGTGATAATGTATCAAGAAATTTAGCTTCATCGAGTCCCTTTGCATGGGACTTCTCAATATTTTTTAAAAGATGGCGAGTGTTCGTAACTGCTATTTTTTTTGAGCCCTTGCTTATACAGCTCCAGATAGACGAGGATCTTCAATAAGATGATCATGATCCCTTTGTATTATGAGATTGCTACCCCGAAGTAAAGCAGATGTGTAACATTGCACAACTTCATGGCTTCATCATCTGTGATGGCTTCATCTGGCAGTGATGGCGTCATCAGGCAAGAACCCTTCCATTAGTATGCCATATCATACTTTGAAAATCAAACTCTCACAATAAATAATGACATGACAGTCCAGCAATGTTCAATGCACCCTGTCAATATTTTGTTAAATTAAGCTCGCAGCATGAACTCAGTTGTGTCTCATAACATTCACAGAATAGAATTTTCGTGCGTATTTTGGAAATGTTGAATAGCCATTGTGATTATAGCCAGAATGTGTGGACATACATTTCCTTGCATAAAAAACTCTCGAGAACAAACTCAGCTATACTGTAACTTCTGTATGTAGCTTGAGCCATGTCCTTCTGGGTACCAAAAAAAATGTCGAGCTATACTGTGTATAGCAACGCATTATGGAACTAGTAAATTTAGCATCAAGCTTTCAAGAAAAAAAAAGCATCATCCATGTGGAGCTGGGACAAATAAACCATGAAGAATTTGATGAGGACCATTGAAGCGCAGCAAAGATGGAAGGAGAATCAGGTCCCACTGGGCGTGCCATTTTGTTGGTGAAAACAAAATGAAGACAAAAAAATAAAATTGAGAGCTGGAACCGTATATTTCATTAATAACTGAGGTTACAAAATACGTAATTCCAACATGACTTGTCTTCCTCTGTCTTTTGCGTCATGCTTAAGAAGAAATCTGATTTAAGTGATTACGTAGTACGCTGATTCACGGGGCCATGCAAGGTTCGCCCGGTTAATTACATCTACAGAGTGAGTCTGTAGAAAATCTCCGATTAAGCTGTGCACAATGGTCATGTCCTCATGGAGAATGTTGCTCGCCCATAAATATATAATATATGATGGTGGAATATATGATGGTGGAATTGACATGTGATAACAAAATCAGTCACAACAGTACCATCGCTACGTCAAAGTGTGAACAGAATATATTGATGAAGAGGATGACTTCCGCCTAGTCGGTGCCCAGTCATTTGTACACCGATCTTCATCTACTCGGACGGTGTGTTGCCTTCGCCTCATTGGTGTCCAGCAGTATGTCCAATCCTATTGCATGGGACGTAGAGATGGAGTAGTGACTTAGCCTCGTCAATACTTGCAAAAATTTCATCTAGCCTTATCGGTACTAGACGTGTGACAATGAAGATGAGTGTATGCATGTCGCATCCATTTGTTTCTCTTTCACTTGCTTAGACGATGCTTGCTGTGAGAGGTATTTAGCAAATAAGTGAACCTTGCCGACTCGGATCAATTAACTTCTTTAACACATGATCAGGATGTCAAAACACGAGGCTCTCTCGTATCCTCGTTCTTCAGGCACGAGTGAGTTGTTTACCTAGAGCGCATCATGGGATCAGCACTCTATCTTTGGTGGTCAAGCACGAGCGGGTTGCTTATCCAGAGTGCTTCATGAAATCAGCACACACATCTTTTCTATCATGAGTGGGTTGCGTATCCAGAGCGCATCATGAAATCGGCATTCTGTCTTCGATGGTCTACTCCTGTTACGGATCGTAGCCATGTGTCTTCGATGGTCGGGCACGAGCAGGTTGCTTATCCAGAGCGCATCATGGAATCAGCATATGATCCAGCTGTCAAATCTCTTCTATGTCTTTGACCCTGCACATGAGCGAGTATCGTATCCAGAGCGCATCATGGAATCAGCATATGACCAAGCTGTCAGATCTCTTCTATGTCTTTGACCCTCGCATACGAGTGAGTTGCTTATCCAGAGCACATCATGGATCAGCATATGCTCAAGCTGTCAGATCTCTTCTATGTCTTCAACCCTCACACACGAGCTAGTTGCTTATCTAGAGCGCATCATGGAATCAGCATTATGTCTTCGATGATCTACTCCTCAACGGATCGTAGTCATTTGCGTTCGATGGTCTACTCAATGAATCGTAGCCATACTTCTTCGATAGTCGGGCAACAGCGACTTCAATGATAGCAAAAGGCAGCATGTTATGCCCATTGACAGTGGTGGCAGCGCTTTAACAAATCTGTCTGTCTTCAGCCTGCATTGTGGGAGTCCTCTCTTACCATCGGCGCATGCGTGTGAGCAGTGGCATGTGCCTGCATGCTGTGCTGCAGCCTGGCGACATGGAGGTGTGCGGGCTCATGGCATGAGAGCCCGGCAGCCTACCGGCAGCGTGGATTCTGCGGCCTCCTGTTCCTGCGGCGTGTGAGCCTAGCAAGCCGGCGGCATGATGCCTGCCCGGCCGGCCATCCGGCGGCATGATGTCGTAACTCTCTGCTCTGCTCTCCAGCCTCCGGCGCTCGGTCTCAGCAGCCTGCCGGCGGCATGGTGGGTGCAGTTCTACCTTGCGGCAGCCTGACGGCCTCTCTTCTTCCCTCTGGCCTCCTCCCGACGTCAGGTGTTGGGATTGCTTATAGAGGCAGCGATGCTAGCCACCTGTTGCTTGGATCAACTGCTAACTAATCAACGGTGGAGGCGGCCGGGAGTTTGTTATGCATGCTGCGCTCTCCATCATTGTCTCTACGCCTGAGGCAATTTCGCTGGCGGTCAACGTGGTTGGATCATAGCCTCAGCCGATGGATAAGAACGTCCCTGCTGCCCTTGAGTTTGTTGCATGCGTACGTCTGTTACCATCAACGTTGCCGTAGTTCATTGTGATCATATGGCCGGCGTTAAGATCAGATAAGCACGGCCATCAGGCTAGATTGGAATGATCAACAACAAATAATAATTTGAATAAACACGTCTGTGTCCTGGCCTAATTTATCTTGTCTTTAGCCAATTTCCATGTGTGGAGCTACAGACTCAGTTTTGTACGTGCATGTCTCCTCCACGTTTCAGCTTTGTGCTCATCCAATATTTATGTATCGTATGCGGTGACATACAAGCACAAGTTTTCATACAAATTTAGAATAAATATCCTTTGAACAAATACTCGATTTGTATCCACAATTATGTGGCGAGGAACTGTTTATTTCAATACATAGTTCAACAAAACTATGTATAAAAACCTATCAATTATAGGAAAAAATAATTCAAAAAGTTACAAGATTTTCCTCATATCTAGAGGTCAAGGAAGATTAGTTTCGAATCTAGATTATGTTAGATCAGGTTATACTCAAATATGGTGCACACATGAAAGATGTAGGATCTTCAAAATTTGACAGCCAATGTCGAAAAGGATTCAAGGATACAAGTACAATTTGGTACAAGTTCAGATTTGAAATTTAGACTACTGTACAAGTGACAAATCTGCTCGTCGTTTTTCTGATCAAGAGCAGGGAAAAACAGAGCGACCCATGTTCTGTCCCGTACTGGCAGCAGTCTCAGAAATTTTATTTTTGTACTATTCAAGGTGGAATCAGGAAGAGAGTTGAATAAGAAAGTTGTAGAAGACTTCCATAGCTTTCCAATGCACATTTATTTGCTCTCTTAGGAGAAAGGGAACAGGAGTTACGCTATCTGCATGGTGACAGTCGAGTGCTGAAATTCGGTTCTGGTCAGATGTAGGTTTAAAAAGGTTTGGATTTCCAACATAGTTTGTGGGACAAATCTTCCATAACTTTGACTACCAAACTTATAGAGGACATAATGTATATTCTAGACAGCACACAAACTTGAAAATTGGTCCAGAAACTAGAGAGTTTATGAATGTTTGAAGTTGGCAAAAGTTCAAGTATTCGCTATTAAGTCCATTCAGGAGGGGTGTTTGGAGATTATCGAGAAATTGAATTGGCAAGGCATTGAGTTAGGGACGGAGTGATGTTTTTGGTTTAACCCAGAATGTCAGGTTTGAGACTTACACTCAAGATTTTTAAAATTTTTCTTTGCAGGCTCAATTTGGGTAGGTTTGTTGATATTTTATTAGCTTTTCATGCATATACAAGAATGTAATGCCACAACAATATGTCAGTCCTACGTCCTCACCAAGATAAAAAGAGTTGGTCTAATATACTGACCATACGTGACTTCTGTGGCAAACACATTCTCTCAAGACACAAGTTAGTCATTTTCTACACGTACTACTTTTCGAGGTTAGCGTACCTGCAGAAAACCACATCACAGACACACAATACACATACAAAAGAAAACTTTATGTCCCGTATTATTCCATCCGGGTGGTCCTCAAGTAGGCCATGTCTTGAGGGACGCGACCGTGATTCGCATCACATGCCAAAAGGTCCACACTTACCATTAGGTGGCGAATGGCCGTACTCCCCAGTAGGCAGAAAATGTTTGATATGTTTCGAAGAACATATTCACTTCTCGTACTGATCGCTGTACAAGACACTCCATACCCCTGAACCTCATATAGATGAGCACTCAAATTTTACCACATTCGAGTGCGTACCTTACTTTCTTACCTGGACGTAGCCATGTCGTTGCAAGAATGGTAAATACTCCCTCCGTCCCAAATTTTAAGTCATCATGGAGCCTTCAAGTTTTTCCAAATTATAAGTCGTTCTCACTTTCCAATATACTTTCTCTCTTCCCAATACTTCTCTATCTCTCTCCTCGTTTTCAGCACATCTCACTTTTTCTACTCTCTTTAATTTCTGTGTCCGGACCCAAAACAATTTATAAATTGAGACAAAGAGAGTAACATAAACTAAAATACATGAATGCAAAAGTTAGCGTTGCCACTTGTTAACTACACTAATATAATTCTTATGTGGGCTTATTAGCTCGTACCTCACCGAATTTTTCGAAAATAACCTGTTTTTAGTTGTACTAACCCTGATCTAACTCTGATA
Organism: Zoysia pacifica; assembly: GCA_001602315.1. Classification (NCBI taxonomy): domain Eukaryota; kingdom Viridiplantae; phylum Streptophyta; class Magnoliopsida; order Poales; family Poaceae; genus Zoysia; species Zoysia pacifica. The sequence goes on along the minus strand of BCLH01000002.1, from coordinate 568,417 downwards.
CCACGCTGTGACATAACCGTCCCAAAAACCATGGGTAGCTCACCGATAGGATCATATCGAGTGATATTGAACGACAATATCTAAATAGTATAACATGAGTGACAAGATAAAATACAGGAAACCGATTTAAAGTCTTACAATAAAGGTTCAAGTTGTATTAGGATAAATAATTTTAAAACAGAGTGAAAGCGATACACAACGGTGATACACTCGACTGTTTTCTAAACTAGAGACATGCCTCGCCCCTCGCCCTAAGACATGCTTCAATCCTCACGGCTTGAGGTAGGTGAAGAGGGAACCTAATCAATAGACCAATCCGCAGGGGGTTCACCTTTTCACAACACCTTGCCGTAGCAGTCACACCAACCTACATAAAAGTCTACACAAAAAAAGAGAGAAACAACAAATCATGTGTACTAATTACTCAGCAAAACTTACCCGTCAAAAAGGCTAACTATAACCAACTCCTAAACATGAGCAGGCTGACTCATAAGTGAGTTCTTTTGCCAAAAACATAGCACTAATAGTGAATCTTTACTTTCAAGTTTTAGCAGTGGGTTAAGTTTAGGGAAATGTAAATTTACTTTGTACTATAAACTATATTAAACATGGTTGCCAAAAAATGTATAATAAATATCTCAAACAAATCATATTCGCTTCATCATTCACATTTTTACTACGATGTTACACAGTGAACAAGTGGTACTTGTTTCTGTGAGGGACCGCGATTATAATCGATTTACATCGAGCTAGAGAAATCGAATTACACGACACGTACGCGCTTGCCAAAAGCCGCACGTGGCAACCTTTAACAACAATCCCATAGGGCCGGTCCAACACGCACATCTCCCAAGAACATGGTCCTTCATGCGATCACCAATCTGAGTGCATCCATGGTTAGACGCAAGTCTTTCTCAACTCCTCGCCAAAAGAAAGATAGGGTTACGTCCATCCACTACAATATTGAGCTACATCGGTTTTCTAAGTTCTATATATCTGGTATGTAATCGGTACTGTTCAAACTTACTCAGTGAGGCCTCACTCAACCGGTCCTTAACCGACACAGACAGAGCTACTGCATACAGGACTCCTCTCCTATTGTCAAACTACACTTTCCTGTGCTGACTCACATTCATCATTTATGTGATAAGCTAAATCAGCCTTATCCTTTCATGCCACCTTCTAATATCTATAGTAACCACCTAAAGCTTGTGAGTGAAATTTTTCATTCACTCGACTCCTACCATTAAATAAGACTCATAACCTAGCTCTACATCGATTTACCTGTACCAAAAATACTTAACCTTAGGAAAGGATTCCTAATTTGCGATCTAAGTTTCCAGTCAACTCCTAAAAACCTAATGCACAGTACATTAACCTTTCACATTGACAAAATGTAAAACAATTAAAATGAATTAATGCACCAGAGCTTGTTTTAGGTTTGCTGAGAGTTAGCACAAGCAAGAAAAAGATTAGCAAACAGTCAGATCCTTGGTAGCAACTCCAGTTGGTTCACCCTCAACGTCGTTTCCTATATGCATGAGATCCGAATCGAGCTCAAAGGCAGCAATGGCGCCCAGGGTTGCCGGAGGCTCGTTGGCGTGGCTAGAAATCATGGATTTCAAGGTTTTTCAGCATGCTAAGACCACCAAAGTGATGACATGGATATGGGGATCGTGGTTTAGGGGGGGGGGGGCATAGGCCATTGGAGCTTACTGTACAACGCCGACGACGAACGGTGGCGGAGAACCAAAGTTCGGTGGCGTATGGAGCTGCCTGCGGTACGCCTTTTCTTGGGGTTCTTTCACCGATAGCTTCACAAGTATGCGGAGAAGACCAGTACAGAGGAAAACAGTGTCGAGGGAGGCTGGAGAGGGGTCGGCACCAGCGAGCTCAACGTTTCTCAACAACGGCGGTGTTAGAGCTCGGATTCCCTGCACCACCGGCCACAAAACTCATCGATTTGTTGCCCAAAAGATGCGCAGCGACTCTAGGATGGCCCAGCTCAAAGGAATCCAAGAGTAATGCAGTAGGTGACCAGGAGGCGACGCCGGAGCTCGAGTTTTGGGGAAACTTAAAAATACTCCCTGCTCGGCGAGAGGGCGGTCGGATGACGCCATGGATGCCTCGAGCAGGGTTGGGCGCAGCCACTCGACGCGGAGAAGGTCAGGGCATGACCGGCCTGGAACTCACCCCGGCGAGGAAGAAGGAAAAAAAATGAGAGTCTTTGGGGGGGTGGCGTGCTGCTCCTGGTGGAGTTTTATCGAGCTGGGGTACGGGGTCCTGGCTTCCAGAGGAAAGAAGCTGGGAAAAGAGAGGGGCTGACAGGCGGGCCCCGCATGTAAATAGCAGTCCAGCGGAGCTTAATACTTAAGCATTTTGGGGACAGAAACGGAATGCGCAAATAAACTTGGATTGAACTGAAACTCGGTAGGATGAACCTCTAATATATGTTCTACAACATAAACAACATGCATAGGGTTTTTCAAAGGAATACGGAAGATATAGAATTTCGAAAATTACTAATTGATAAGGAGGCTTGAGAAAAATCTGCTGTAAGCTCAGATAGTTCAGATTGTTTACCATTTTGTGCGCTCCAAAAGGAACACTTCCGGTGCTCTGAACATTTTGAAACTTGGGAGAATAGTCGTTCATCCTGTGATCTCCACCCTAACCAACATGAATAGGCAGATTCAAAAAGAGCCAGAAGATATAGAATTTCAAAATTGATTATCCAATAAAGAGACTTAGAAAAATCTGCGGACAACAGATCACTAAACCAAAATCTAGGATCTGACAGAAATACCTTGCAAGCTCCCAATCGTTTGAAACTTGGCAGGATCATTCTTAGACATGTGCTCTACACTAAGAATGACATGCACAAGTGTCTCAAAAAGGAATAGAAGATATTGAGATTCGAATGGGGTTAACTGATAAGCAATTTTTTGAATCTGCTGTCTTTCAGATCAGTCGACCATGTTCTGAGGTCGATAAGAATTATTTCCTTATCTCTGAACAAGTTGAAACTTTGCAGGATAATAGAATACCTCAGGAGGAATAGCTTTTACTTTGGAGTCAAGTTGAGATTCGAAATAGATTGAATTCTATGGAACTTTGAAAACAGCTAGGTTTTTAGAAATGAAATTTCAGTGCAGTCCTTTTTTTGAGTTGATAAAGGTCATTAAACTTTTACCATTCTTCAACCTAAGATCAATTTGAATCCACAATTTTTATTGTTTACCATATTTCAAACACTCTTGTTAAAAGTTTGAACGCTCGTCTGGATTTCAAATTAACTTAAAATTTTGAATTATTATGTGATTTTCTTGAATCTCTTTCGAACTTGAATTTAACTTTTGAATTATTCATGTAAATTTTTATTCCTGACTTTGAGAAAATGCAGGGTGTTACAACGCCGAACTCGAGGGAATTTTCGGAGTTCTCGACAGCACGGGTTGGGATTTAACTTTAAAACTTGCGCAGGACCAAGCCGGAGCCTTAGAACGAGAACGAGGCACGGAGCCTACGAACAAAAACGAGAGGTGCGGAGCTTGCAAAAAAACGACGGAATTAGCTGCAACACTGTTCATAGTTAAATCACGCCGACCGAGGGAACTTTCAGAGTTCACGCCAGTGCGGGTGGGATTTAACTTCGAAACTTGCGCGGACCTACCGTCAGGCGAGAGGCCTTGGGGCTGCACTGCGGGACACAGCGAACATATCGCGAGGGTCGACGAAACTATCGCAGGGGACACTCAGATATCCCCCAGGTGGCAGGAGGTCAGCCTTTCGGTCGCGCGCCATTGACCAGAACATAAAGAACAAGATTTGCTCAAGAAACTTATTTGATTTTATTATGCATAGAAATGACGCAAATTTTCAATGTTCCAGGCATTCCTGATATCTTTGCCGCTCTCGGTCGCAAACTTGTAGGCGTCGGGCCTTAGAACACATTTGATTACAAAGGGCCCTTCCCAGAGGGGCAACAACTTGTGCTTCCTAGCTTTAGTTTGGGCTATCTTCAGGACCAGATCACCGACGTTGAATGCCTGACCCTTGATCCGCCGAGCGTGTAGCTGACAAAGACTCTGCTGGACTTAGCCGACCGCAGAATGGCAAAGTCGCATGCTTCATCGAGTTGATCCAGGGCATCTTGCCATACAGCTTCTGATGCTTCTTCGTTGTAGGCCTAGACTCACAGGGAATCGTAGTCGATGTCGGTTGGTAGAACGGCTTCAGCGCCGAATGCCATGAAGAACAGGGTGAAGCCTGTCGTCCGGTTGGGGGTCGTCCGCAAGCCCCAGAGCATGAAGGGGAGTTCCTGGGACCACCGACCGGCCACATTCTCAACATAGTCGTAGATTCGGGGTTTTATCCCATGTAGTACCATGCCGTTGGCGCGTTCGACCTGCTCATTGGTCCTCGGATGGGCCACGGATGCGAAGTCGAGTTAGATGTTATATTCCTCGCAGAATTCATAAAACTGTCATCCGGTGAATTGCGCACCATTATCGGTGATGATGGAGTTCGGGACCCCGAAGTGGCAGATGATGTCGTAGAAGAATTTGACCACTCGACCAGCGCTGATTGAGGGCACCGGCTTGACTTTGATCCATTTTGTGAACTTGTCGACGGTGACGAAGAGGTGGGTAAAGCCCCCGGGCACTTTTCGCAAGGGCTCGAGAATGTCGAGGAGGCCCATACCGCGAAGGGCCACGTGATTGGGATCGTTTGAAGGTCTTGAGCCAGCAGGTGGGTTCGCCGGGCATAGTATTGGCATCGTCAGCTAGTGCGGACCAATTGCTCAGCACCGACGACTGTTGTAGGCCATAGAATCCCTGGTGAAAGGCTTCTCCCACCAAGGTCCTTGGGGCGGTGTGGTGCTCATAAATTCTCGAGTGAATGTCGTCAAGGATGTGCCGACCCTCCTCTCGGGGAATGCAGCGTTGAAGAACACCGCTCGTGCTTCGCTTGTATAACTCATTGTTGATAATGGTGTAGGCCTTTGCACGCCGAAAGATGCGTCGAGCTTCATTGGTGTCGATCGGGAGTGTGCCATCTTGGAGAAAGACAAAGATATCTTGAGATCAGTCGGGGACAATAGCCATCTCTTCCAACCCTAGGGTCAGAGCCGGCCGGCCGACCGGGGCGTCAAACAAGGGGTCGGCCTCTTCTTTAATCTTGATGGTCGGCTCGGTGAGGACATCGAGGAAGATGCCATCGGATACGGGATCCCGGCCCGAGGCCATTTTGGCAAGGTAGTCGGCCGCTTTGTTGTCGTGGCATAGAAATTGGTGGAGCTCGAGCCCATCGAACTTATCTTCGAGCTTGCGAACCTCTTAGCAATAGGCTTCCATCAGACCAGTCGGGAACAATGGCCATCACTTCCAACCCTGAGGTCAGAGCCGGCTGGCCGACCGAGGTGTCAGACGAGGGGTCAGCCTCTTCTTTAATCTTGATAGTCGGCTCGGTGAGGACTTTGAGGAAGACACCATCGGATACGGGATCCCTGCCCGAGGCCATTTTGGCAAGGTAGTCGGCCACTTCGTTGTCGCGGTGTAGAATATGGTGGAACTCGAGCCTATCGATCTTGTCTTCGAGTTTGCGAACCTCTTGGCAATAGGCTTTCTTGACATAGAGTCATCGGATGCCGAGAGTGATTGCCATTCGCAGGCTGTGAAGGAAAGCTTTGTATTCAGTGACGTTGTTTGAGGCACAAAAATGAATTTGCAGTACGTGGTAGAACTTATCACCTTTCAAAAAGATGAGGACAACGCCAGCCCCCGAGCCTCGAAGCATGCATGAACCATCGAAGAACATTGTCCAGTGCTCGAGATCAAGGGGGTCGACTGCTCTTGAGCTTCGGTCCATTCGGCGATGAAATCAGTGAGAACATGAGACTTGATGGCTTGACGTAGAACATAGGAGATGTTGTGGCCCATAAGCTCTATTGCCCACCTAGCGATCTGTCTGACCGCATCTTTGTTGGTGATGACCTCCCCAGTGAGAAGCTTATGACCATTCGGATGGAGTGGTTGTCGAAGTAATGACGTAGTTTGCGCTTGGTGATGAGGACGGCGTAGATTAGCTTCTCTACTTGCATGTAGCGGGTTTTGGCATCGGTGAGAACTTCACTGATGAAGTAAATGGGCCGTTGGACTTTCAAATCCTGACCCACCTAGCTTCGAGCGCTCAACGATGAGGGCGAGGCTGACCACCTTAGAAGTGGCAGAGATGTCAAGAAAAAAAAAAGGGCCACCAAAGATCTGTAGAATCGTAGTACTATGATACTCTGTTGTCAGGCTTCAGTCCTGATAACAACGCTCTGCACATGGAGCGGATCAAGCAAGCAACATTTAGGCAAAACAAATCGATGCAATAGGAATTGTGCATAGATCCTGCTCTGACGCTTGAGAAGCATGTCAATATCAACAGCACGCCGATGTCGGTCCTAGTAAACATCTAGGCAATGGAAATCGATGCAGTACATCAGCACTGTCTGTAACTTAAGCTAGCAATAAGCTACTGTATAGCACTATCAGCAACCTAATAGGCTAGTAATAATAATATGTAAAGGAGCTCCAAGCATCACACAGCACACAAAAACGGTGTAGACTCTAAATCTTATTACGACAAGGTAAAATACATCATAGAGTACACACAGACACTGGTACATCCATTTTCTTCTTCCTCCACAAACGGGCGCGTTTGCAGAGCAATCAAACCGGCGGTTCGGGACTCCAAGTTCAGTTCGGAGTTCAGACACACGACAAAACGACTCACCAGTCAGTCACCGCAGCCTGGCCTCTCCCTCTCGCGTGCTCGCTTCCACGATCATCACCATCCGGGGCAACGACTTGTTTATTTTTTTTCTATTTCCCTTTTTTTTCCCTTTTTTTTGTTGCAAATGATGCAACAAGTTACTGGTATTATTGGTATGGTACAGAGGAGGGCGGGGGTCCATCAGTCCATGTCACAAGGGAGTGACGAGAGCCTTGTTCTGCTATTCACTCCTCGGGCTCGGGGCAGATGTCCTCGAACACGGGCAGCCTGCGGTGGCCGCGGGTGCTGGGGCCGTACAGCTGCTGCGCGAAGGAGGCGTCCTGTTCCGCGGTCGGCGGCCACGAAAACGTCGCCGCCTCCGGCGGGTGCACCGGCTCAGTCTCGGGCTGCTGCGGGGTCGATGGGTTTGGTCTGGCGGCCGTGATGGTGACCCTGGGCGGCGTGAAGTAGGACGCATATGGGCCGATGGAGCTGACGGTGGCATCGGTGTAGGAGCTGATGGAGCGAGGCGCGGCGGTGGGGAAGACGGGAACTTTCAGAGACTGCGGGAACTGGTGCGGGGGGATGGGGCTCCCCTGAAAGCTTGGGGCACCGGTGCTGGGCAGGCCGCTGTTCGGCAATGCAACCTGCATGGAAGGAAAAAACTTCAGCAAATATCGTGCTGTGCCATTGTAGTAAAAGGATAACACATGAGCAATCAGGGATGCAGCAGAGGGTACCATCAGATCCCCATGCTTTGTTTTGCCTTCTGAAAGGTCTTTTACTACTTGGTTTGTGACGTAGTGTTGACTAAATGGTGGAGCAGTATTGACTGTAAGGTGCATGTGAAAATAAACAGGCAACACTTTCTTTCTTTGCAGGTTCATCACAGATCCATGCACATGCAGATCATATAATTATTCAATTCTTTGCTATCTCTTTGCTATGGGTATGTTTTCAATCTGCATTCCATGCATATGCAGAGCCTCTAACTGTTCTTTGCATGTTCGCAGAAGTTCAAAGTGCATTACTGACAACGAAAGCTATAAAGTGAACAATCATGTGAAAAATGATACACATAGCAGAACCCCCAACAAGAAAACACGGTCTCCGTGTTTGATTAATCTCAACAAATACGTGATGTAGTCTAAAAATATAATAAAACTATAAAAAAGAGAAGATACCATGAGGGGAAATGCATATGCCTAGCTCTCGGTTAGGGACAGAACTCTATAAATGGTTCAGACCAAATACTGCTTGTGCCCAATTTGAATCTAGTGTTTATAAGTCGAACAGCACCTGGTACTGATTTCTAAACATGACGCAACTAGGATTAGCAAGAACTTGTAGAAAGGATTGAAATTAAATGAAGACAATGTGTCCTAGTGCAATCAGGTTAAATAGGTAACTGAACAGCGCATATGTTATAATACTTCTGCACCATTTAAGAATGTTGCAGATACGACTGAATTGAACTAAAATTCCAGACACATCTTCTGACTTTGTTGTTCTAAAAACAGCCATTTGATATCTGAATTTTGTTTTCAGAAACTGAGAGATGAATTTCCAAGTGGGACATATGATGCAATTATTCATGGATATTATAACAAGAGAAAAAAATGCAAATCCAGAACCTGACCTAACGTGAGTGAAAACAAATGATTCCAAGAATACTTACATCAGAAAATCTTTGCCTCAGGGCTTGCATCATGCTCCTGAGAGGTTCCTCCCTCCCTGGGGAAAACTGCAGAATCAAAATTAAATAGTGCCACCTTTGTAACACAAGATTTTTCATAGGAATCACACATAAATTTCACATGAAAAGCGCAGAAAACAATAAAAATTCCTCCATTCCAAAGGAGGCCTAGAAATGACTCATCAGTATATGCATAGTTGAGGGCAGTCTCATCGTATTCTTCTCCTCAATTTACAACTCTGATTTGGTTCCTTAATAAGGAAGATTGTATATTCACAGTGAATTTTTAGAGTCCAGGTTTGAAAAGGATGAACCCTTTCAAACCTGTCCACAAGTTTCTTTCTCTTTTTCTCTAAACAAAAAGATCTCCCCTTCTTTTATGCTTCTAATGGATGAATACGGGAGTTCTGTAATCACCTTTGACAGAAGTACACTAAAGCAAGGATGATAGTGATAAAAACACAAATAGAAAAAAAAAACTGAAATGCTCCATTATGGGAAAATTCGTCAGCAATTACAGAACATGGTTCCCAGTTGAATGTGAAAGTTCATATGTTTTATTTCTGTGTCCATATCTTGATGAATCACATGAATATGAGGCCCTAATCAACAGAAGAAATAGTTTACATGTTCTATTTCTACATCATGTGACTTCATATATGCAGCGTAAATCGCTCTGATGCATGCAGCAAATACAGATCTGACAACTAGCTCGCAGGTTGATTAGCTCCCTGTTTTTACTTTGAAAACACCCAAAAGAAGCTATTTCAGGGGTAAAGTGATGAAACCATTCCTACTTTTTCTATATTTTGGTGCAGAATAAAATCTTCCAAAATAGAGGAGAAAATTAATCATAATAAACTATAGAAAGACTGCCAAAGCTACAAATGGTGCACTGCAGTTAACTAAAACACTCGGAATTGTTTTCCAACTCAGGTCAACCACGCAAGCAGATCCACCTTATTCTTACGGTAACAGTAACCTAAAGCACTGTCCATCCCACTATAGCGCCGCAAACACAACAAATTCAACCCCCTAAACTGCCGTTGACAATGTGGGTACCACAAGTCAGTGAAATGAGATTATCAGCACAAAGCGAACCAATTACCTGGCTACTGGAGCCGAAGCGGCCGCCACCACCGGAACCCGGCAAACCAACTAACCGGGGAGTATTGGAGCCGCAGCCGCTGCCACCACTGGAACTAGACGAACCAGTTAGCTGGCCATTGGAGCCGCAGCTGCTGCCATCGCTGGAACTCGGGGAGCCGATGGCGAGCGGGCCACTGAAAGACATGGAGCGCCTGATGTTGGAGGCCATTCTGGATCCACTGTTGTCGATGAGCACGCCGTCCATTATGAGCACGTTGTCCTCAGCCGCCGCCGACCTCATCGGGGAGCCGAGGAAGAGGAGGCGCGCGAGATGCGGCGTCGGCGGGTGTGGCGGTGGCGGGACATCGGGGAGGGTGGGAACACGGATGTTGCGGCGGCGCCAGTCATCGAGCGCGCGATCGAGTCCTATGGGCGACTCGGCGCTCCCGCCATCATCATCATCAGCAGCATCGTTGAACAGCTGCATTAGGCGGATACCAGTGGTCGGGTCCAAAGTGCGGCGGCGACGCAGCGATGAGGCGCTCCCCGCCGAGCGGCCTTCATTTCCACTCCTTCTGACGCCGCTGCCGGGGGTGCGGTTGAACTGGCGGGCCTCCATCCCTGAACAGAAGGAAGCAGATTAGTGAATTTCTGAAACATCTGGACTCGAAATCAGCACATGGGAAAAAAGCAGAGCTCGGGATTTTAACATGATCGTATAATCGGGCGAAGAAGCATAACGATTAACGATTCTACGAAGTCGAGTGCGTTTGCGTGGTCGTAGAACCCTAACTGCTGTGTCTTCACAAAGCATCAAAATAATCGCACGAGTCAGGGGGATTTGGACCATCCAGTCGTCGATCGCAGTCGCGCGAACTCTCCCAAAAACCATTACGAACCAGCGAAATCGCAGGAACTAATCGATTGCGGGTCCAAACTGAAACTCAAAAGCAAGTATTCGAATCCTCGGAATCAAACGCGGCCTAAAAATTCCTCGAAGCAGGTCAATGCACAAGCGCTCGAATCAGAAGGATGGTGCGGTAAGGCTTGGAGGTGGATGAAGCAGGGCGCGTACCCGTCATCTGGCCGTGGATGCTTCTAGAAGGATCCGCGACCTCCATGGCCGCCTGCTCTTGTTCCGCCTCTCTCCCCCGAGCAGGCGGGCGGGAACGGGATGTGGGAGAGAGACAATGGGCAGCAGAGGAGGACCTTAAATACGCGCTGCGTGTTGCCTGCTTGGGTAGTCAACTGTTTGAATTTTGAAACGCGGGCCAGGTTGGGTCTGCTTCTCTGGGCCAAAGTAACGTGTGGGTCTAACTGGGCCGCAGCGGAACCGCACCCAATGAAATAGAGTACCGGAAAATTGGGCTCGAATGGAGGTTGCCGGTGGGGCCCACGCTCCATCTTGGCACACACCAAAACCTCCTCCCCCCGCCCCCCTCACAAGGAGGACATTTTCTCGTGTACCCTTGCTAACCCCCTTTCCCACCTTTTCTGGCTAGAAAAAAAACTCCTTTCCTTTTTTCTCACACTATGGCATGGCAGTAGAAACTGAAATAAATGGAGTGTGAATGAGGAGTTAACTATTTCTCGAAGAACCATCCAGATCGCTCATCGGAGATGGCACCCGAGGTGGAGGAGGCATATCACTCGTCGGAGATGGCGTCTGAAGTGGAGGAGGCATTCCACAGAGATCTTGGTAGTTCGTCTTCACTATAGTGGAGCTTGTAGATCTCAATCTAGAGAATCGCTGTCAGCTGGCAGAGAGGATGCGAAGATTGGAGTTGAGATTGGTGTTGGAGGAAGATGAAGACGGCAGGTTTGGTCGGAGAGAAAGAGTAGAAGGTATTCAAAGGAGTTGAGCGGTGAACTACTTGTCGGAGTTTATAGAGGATCACTTAGCTGGTGGTGCTGACGAGGACGATGGGGAGGGTGAGGCGACGAGATTGATAGGATGAGCCATCACAAGGCAACCAAGGGGCAATGGAATGCGGAAATGGGGGGCTGGGTGCGGGGATTGTGTGATATATGGAGGAAGGAGGTCAGCCGATGGTGTACCGTTTTGGTCTTCGATGAACTGGCAACACTCTATAAAGGTAGTAGTTCGGACAAGTGTACATTGTCGCTAGTATGGATTGTTGGTAGGACATGTATGCCATGGTCGTAGTTTTTATTGTTTTAAAATGATTTTTTGATAGTATATATAAATATGCATAAATTTGTTATAATGAACATACAATATACAGAGTAAGTGTTTAGTTTCTTAGCTGCATTTAAATGGGTATTATTCCCCTAAATTCATTCGGTCATAAGAGTGTCTAGATTAATTTCTAAGGTCTTTCATATGGCAAATTGACATTATGATCGCAATCAATGAACTACATTAATTTACAGACTTTTTCTTAATGGCAAGTAAAAGTAATTGGAGGTAATTGATTGAATCAAAATATCATTGACATTATGATCGCAATCAATGAACTACATTAATTTACAGACTTTTTCTTAATGGCAAGTAAAAGTAATTGGAGGTAATTGATTGAATCAAAATATCAGTGGTATTGGCAAAAGATTTTGACTAGAAAAGGAATGAGCTTGGGATATGTAAGATGATACTAACCTTAACATTTGGGAAAACTCCACCCTTGATCGGCCATGGCAACTTTAGTCTTCATGGATAAAAAGGTGACAATTCTCATAAAGAACTCTAAACTATTTCGTTTAAGTTATCTATGCACCTACTCCTTCTGTTCTTAAATTGATGTCGCTGTTGACTTTGATATCTACTTTTACTATTTGTCTTATTCAAAAAAATTTGATAAAAAATATATATTTTGTTATGATTAGATCAATCATTAGAGTTATTTGAATCACAACTTAAATTTTTACGTATTTGAACTAATTTTTTGAATAAAATAAAAGGTCAAAATTGAGATTAAAAGTTAACGACGTCATCAATTTAAGAACATAGGGAGTAAGTTTTTTAATTAATGAATATATATCTTTCTTTTTTATTGCCTACTTCTTGTGAATTATACTAAAAGTCCGGTGGAAGACATTAAGGTTGTGAATACTTCATTTGACATGAGGAATCTATTGAATCAAGTGTATTTATAAAGATATAAAATGTTATGTGACATGCCTTAAGCTCAGAATATTTGTACATTCAGTGAAGGCACTATAATTTTCAAATGTTTAGAGCCGTTGCACTCTTAAAGAAAAGCTTTTTAGCGTCTTTTCGAGCCCATTTATGTATTTTTTATGTATACCCACAAAATCAAACCTGCTAAAGTCATATGACATTTTAAAACTACATACACTAAGTGTTTGATTTATATTTTCTAAGTTTGCTTTTACACGCATATCAAAGACAAGAATTTGAGTATACAAACAAAAACCTTAGAAAAAAAATTACAATAGTTTTAGTTTGGCGAATAATTGTTTTATGCGTACCAATAAAATCAAACCTGTTAAGCCTTTAAAATTTTCCATTAATTTATGTTTTTCTATAAAATTAAATAAAAAATATGATTTTCGTGAAATTAAATGAAAAAAATAAAACGTGGCTCGGGAACCAGAAGGGAACGGAACCATCTAGAGCCTTTTCGAAGCAGCCGGCGCGCTCAGTTTTGACTAGTTTGCCCCCGTCGCTCCCTCCTCTCCCCCGTTCCGCCTCTGCTTCTTATACCCTCCTCGTCCTTACCGGCCCATCCCACGACCAGCAACCCTCCCCCCATTGGCGGTCTTCCCGAAGTCGTCGGAACTTAATCCGTGAAATCTCAAACGCGGCGACCGCGTCCAGCGCCGGAGTACCCGACGAGGAAGCATGAGGTAGCTACTTGCTGCGAGTTCTCGCGATCTCTCTCTGTAGTTCTCGAATTCGTGAGGCGTGGTGCTGTCGTAGTCGTGGGTTTTGGGATTTATAGTCTGTCTAATTATCAGGGTGTTAGCGTTTAACCTATCGATTTTGTGCAAGCTTCTTGGTCTAGTATATTGAGAAATTAGCCCCGGAAACACGGATGCGTTGGAAAAAGTTTGTTGCTGACTTGTTATTCAGTATGGTCGCGTGGAAATGCGGAATCCTTAGTCATCTGATTGATAGAGATAAGCGATCTCTTTGTTCTTCCTCAAGTACGGGGTTTAGAAATTAGGTGCTTAAAACTGCTTCAGTATCTGGGTGAATTATACGATGAGCTTGCTTTGCGAATCAGTTATGAGATGATCTTGACAAAGCTTTCATTGACTTGCAATTGCAAGTATCTGTATTTGGGAATTGGAATATTATGTGATGCAATCTCTGTTTCTATAGTTTTCGCTTATAGGCTGAGAAATGTTTTGAGTATGGCTTTGAGTTGAGCAAACTCTTCTTGGGAAATTTTTTTGTTGCAGTCGTCACCCGAGCACTAAGTGGGCGCAGAGGTCCGACAAGGTCTACCTGACGATCGAGCTGCCTGATGCCAAGGATGTGAAGCTGAACTTGAAGCCAGAGGGCCATTTCAACTTCTCGGCTAAGGGTGCCGATGACTTGCCTTACGAGCTTGACCTTGAGCTATTTGATGCCGTGAATGTGGAGGTTGGTGTACTTATATGTTTGGAGTTTGATTCCTTGGTGTACAATTACATACTTGTATTGGTTTTAATGTTTGCAGGAAAGCCAGGCAGCTGTGGCACCAAGGACCATATGCTACCTTATCAAGAAGGCTGAGAGCAAGTGGTGGCCGAGGCTGCTGAAAAAGGAGGGCAAGCCACCTGTGTTCTTGAAGGTTGACTGGGACAAATGGCAGGATGAGGAAGATGAGGACATTGGACGTGAGTCTTTTGGCTGTTTTTTTTTTTTTGGGTACTCCGTACTAGCTAGTGAAGCTCTTTACTGACTAGTGCTATTTTCGTGTCGCAGTTGATGACTTTGGTGGTATGGACTTCTCGGTAAGTGTCTATTAAAAGCATTCTTTGTTGAAGAGAAAATGAGAGCAAAGGTAACGTTCTCATGGTACTTGTGTTTGCAGAAACTAGATATGGGAGGCGCTGACGATGATGATATGGAGGATGATGAAGAAGATGTGGCTGAAAGCGCTAACAAAGGTATACCACTCTCCCTCTCTTATCAGATATTTATTTGGGTTGGAAACCTGTTCCTAGATTCATCCTTCAAGGCGCCGTAGATTAGTGCTGCCATTTAGAAACCAGATGTATGTTGGTGATTCAATAATTGGGTTTCTCTAATCATATAGATATCATGCTTGTATCTAGAAGCTCTCTAAAGGGCATGTGGCAGAGTATCATAGAAGTCAAACAGAGTCTACAATTATTTCGAAGTGAAGACATCAAGAATAATTATTGGTAGCTCAATTGAATTCATAGCATGCTGATAGCGAACATAGGTGGTAACTGGGTCTTTCTTTGCTTCACTACTGAAAAATTGACAGTGATCTCTGTGTTGTCATCTGTTCTGGTCGTGCCACATTTGGAGCCCTAGTCTTTGCGCGTATTGATTCTTACGCGGTTCTGTATTGTCCAAGTCACAGTCTAGGCAGTCAAATGTTGATTTGTATGCAAAAATGCTGTGGAAACTACAACCATTTCTTACACTTAAAGACCATTCCGGTCATCCTCGACTCTCACCACTGTCTGTTTACATAAACTAGCAAAACTGCCGTACAACATCAATTTACCCATTTCAATTATTGTGAGCTGTTCTTATTTTATGGGTTAATGCAGATGGACAAGGCTGCGCGGCCGTTGAAAGCAAGGTGGAGGATGCCCCGGCAACAGCTGCAGGGGAAGCGAAACCATGAAAAGCCCTTGAATCTGCTCCAACACCATCGGCGTCTTTGCATGTTCTTTAGCTAGAGTTTCAGATTTTTTCTGTAAAATCTGGAGAATGGATCACTGTCTGAAGTAGAGAAACAATCGTGCTGATGTAGTTTTCGGCTGAGCCTTGTGTGAACTTGTTCTTGTACTAATATTTTGGTCTAAAAAGCATATTCTGCCTTGTTGCATGTCATGCTGCAGAGACAGTAGTTTGACATAAGAATAAGAATTTGCACTAAATTTGCCCAGAGGAGCACCCTATTATTTTCATTTGCAGGAATTTCATGTGATTGAAAACAGATCCCGCGATGCAGAATGAAATCCCCAGGTCCAAACTGATCCAACCATATGGTATGCGAAGAACTGATCAGCTGAGCTGACAACGAAGGATATTCTAGCGAAATAAACAAATTCTTTTATTTTTTTCGTAAAGACACGTTCCATCTCTGACCTTGACTACGAGGATGGAGAAATGTTTTGTTAAAGGAGACTGCACACACAGTTAGGGGTGTTTAAAGGGTTCTGATGATCTTTTTATAAATTATTTTAACTTTTACAAAATTTTAGTTTAAAAATAAATAGAAAAATAATAAAATTTTGATTTCATCCTAATTCGATGACCGGTCCTCATAATTTTTAGTTTATTTTTTTCATCCATTTTCACCCTACACACAGTGCAACAACTATTTTCCAGTAAGCTCAGTTGTAGATCCGGTGGAGCTATCACTGCCGCACCATGAGATTTTCCTTAGAATGTTGGAACCCCAAGTTCGAAGCAGTTGCAGCGGCGGCGCCGGTGCCGCGGTATCTTGAGTGTCTAATCAACCTTTTTTTAAAAAAAAAACGTCGCTCAACCTGATCATATCTCAGCAAATAAAAACCACTAGTAAAGTTCCACCTATCCGTACCAGAAACGCACAAAGTTCTACCTATCAGATCTGAGGGGAGTAAATTGTAAGGCAGCAAGAACACAAGATTCCCCATGATTCCATCAATCTTTTATAATTTTAATCACAGGTTTGACGTTGATACTGCAATAAGGCGTGATTCAGAAGCAGATGACTAAATACAGATGAAAAAAAAAGAGAGGAAAACTACAAAAGGACTATGCAGTGCTGTTAACTTGACATTACTATGCATCAGTTCAGCTCTCGGGTAGTCTCATGTTCAGAATTTCAGGTGGTGGCCGACGAGTGCAAACCATTTCTCTGGTCTTCCCAAAGTAAACCTGCCACCGAGCCAATATTAAGCATGGAGACTAATGAATTTGCATGCTGCAAAATGATGTCTCAGTTTGGGAGATCTCCAAATGTGCTAAAACATTCATTGTCAATGCAAAAAGTTACCTGGTCCAGCGAGTTCCTCAGCTTTCCTTCCATCTCCTCTTATCATTTTCCCCATATTAATAAGATGCCCATCAGCTACAGAAAGAGTCATCTTCACATAGAAACATACACCTTTAATATTAGTTTGACCTATTTCCTTTTACTCCATAGTGCATCTTATATAAATAAAAACTAAGGTAAAGAGTTGTCTATTTAGTTGATCAACAAATAATTATATAATAGTCATTGGTGGTATCATGTTTCAGTCGATGTCCTAGTCTTATAACTGAAACTAAGCAATTCATTTGTCCGAGCTTTGAAGCTTAAGTGTACTCTACTAGTTAATTACTAGCTAGATGGTATTAGTTCAAAGTTGTCTTGATGGCGAATAGGTTATCCTATCTGACTCCCTACTGACTTTGTTTTTTTTGAGGGGTCCATTGAAACCTGACTGCACCGGGATCAAAGGAATACCACAAGCTACAACAGTGCCGAGTGGCAGTTCAGACCCAGCTAAAATCAACACAGGGAGGTATAACCTTGAAGTGGAAGACAGATGCCAGTTAGCTGATTCTGACCCTCAAACAGCAGCATAACATGATTACCACAGAATATCCTGAATTGGAAGACTGTTATGTCCACCCTAGCTAGTAGGATATAAGCAGCCTCTAGCTACTATAGTTTGTTAGGTCACCATAAGATTCAGATCTGGAGTTAGTCAGTTTGAGAGGATCCTTTAAGATAAGATCTCTAGTTAGAAAGTTGAGCAGATCCTTTAATATAGAATCTATATAGCAGTAGAGGCTATAAATAAGTATAAATATAGATTGAAGAAAGTAAACAATACAACAGAATAAATATGTTATAAGGCTTCCATCTACGCCTCTTTCCTTTTGGACGCCGTGAGCACCACGGAGCCAACTCTCTCTCTTCCCTACAACCTACGCAGAGGATCAACGATCCAAACATTATGGTATCAGCGATGCAAGACTCCCTCCCACCACCGCCCTGCTGCTGTTCTCCACCTCGACGCTGGTCGCGCCCATGGTCGATACCTTGGCCAAGATAGTCGCCGACCTAACTTGCACCGTGGACGACATCTTTGTTCGCCTCTCCAAATTGGAAAATTAGCAGATGCCGCCACCATCGCCCGCTGTCACCCTTCCACCGGTGCTTCTTTATGAGATGCAGTGTTACGGCACGACGAGGCTGCCGCAGCCGAGCATGCCAAGCCATCCCAAAACCCTAGCAGCACTCGTTGCCGCTGCAACCATGGTCGCCGCAAGCCGCCCCCTCGCACTGGAGGGCGACATGGCCATGGACTCGGCCGGTCTGCCGCTGCCCCGATAGGACCAGGGTCGTCCACAAGCTGCTGTCGTGCAACAAGTGCCAACCCTACGCCGTCTCCCGCCGTGTCGGCCATCAAACCTCGGCAGGTACCGGCCGCTGCTATATCAGCCGCAAGGACCCGCTCATCGTCTATGGCCCTGAAGGATCCGCTCATCGTCAATGCCTCCCGCAACCTCTCTAATGTTGATGCTGCCAACATCGAGCACCTCAACCTACGCAACCTTGCTCCTGGTGGCCACCTCGGGCGCTTTGTGATCGAGATCGAGAGCGCCTTCAAGAAGCTCGAGGAGGATGAGGGATCCACGGCTATGACGACTTCCAAAGATGCCATCCGCACCGATGGTCATCAGCCCAGACCACTACCCACAGCTTCAGAGTTATGAAGCTTTCAATTACCGAGTATTCAGCTCGAGGACGAGCTGTTTGTCGAGGCGGAGAGAGATGTTACGTCCACTGCCAGTTATTAGGAGATAAGCAGCCTCTGGCTGCCATAGTTTTTTTAGATCACCATAAGATTAGGATCTGAAGTTAGGCAGTTTGAGAGGATCTTTTACGATAAGATCTCTAGTTAAGAAGTTGAGGGGATCCTTTAATATAGGATCTATAGTTAGCAATGGAGGCTATAAATAAGTATAAACATGGATTGAATAAAGTAAGCAATACAATGTTGTGGGGCTTCTCTCTGCGTCTCCTGCCCTTTGGGCGCCATGAGCACCATGGCGTCAACTCTCTCTCTTCCCTACAACCTACGCAGCCGTCAGAGGATCAACGATCCTAACAGACTCTTAATGCTACATGGGCGAGGAGGGAAAGAGATGGGAGGTAAAACCTGTCGTCTAATCGATCCAGACAAGCTGAAAGTTCGATAGCATCACAGTGCTGTTCATGCAGTAATGTGCTGCTCCCTCCTCCTCAGGACCAACCTATTAGCATTGCATAGTTTTCCATGTAAAGTCCAAACTGTATATAAAACAAAGCCTAACAATTGAAAAGTTACAAAAGTGTTACTGCAAGTCACCTGAATAACATGGATAGCTTCCCACGAACCTAGCTGCATGTATCCTCGTTCCCCTTGTCCATCTGCAGCCACAAAACAAAAAGTTTAGTAAAGTAAATTTTAGGTTACTTCTTTGTCATCAGGATCACAGTAGGCATCTGTTTAGTAAAGTTTAGGTTACTTCTTTATTATTAAATAAACAGGATCAGAGCAGGCATCCATATGTACCTTTCTTTATTAAGAAGCATGCAATAAAACCATTGTCTTCATCCTCCCAAATGTACACAGATGAGATCCCACCTTCATAGTACCTATGCGTCAACAGCAGATTATTTTCTTAAATAGACAACCAAAATTATCCTCTTAATAAAGTGGGGAATCATGCTACATCATAATATGTTTGGCTAACTTAGAACCTCTTGAAAAAGGGCACAGAAATATGAATCTTACTGATCACGATAGTCGGAAAATACTTCATTTGCCTCAATCTCAAGATTTCTCATTGCTTCTGAGGGAACGGTCCCATCTTCCAATGGAGGCTCATATTTGTTTGACCAAGGTGATCTGCAAATCAGCCTCCCAATCAAAAAGACACTAACAGAAGAAATAATCACTCAAGGATTGAAGATAGCCCAGTGAATCTGATTCATTTAGGCCTCCTTTGGCATAGCTTCTCTAGAAGTGATTCCTTGACGAGAAGTGATTTGTGGCTGAAAGTGATTCCTTTTGATTTCCTAGGATACTCTTGAAATCTGGTCAGTGAACCACTTCACAAAATCTTCGTCCATGGAGCTCTGTCAAAGGGGCCCTAACTCATATACAGATCTGCAATTTCTTTATGCCTATCTCCATTGGATGACTGGGATGTCAGGCAAGGTCAGGTTTAGGGTAAGGGCCTCCTTATAAAATGGTGTCAAGATTTTCCATGGTAAGGCAGGGTTCAGGCAGTGCAATATAGTATATTAATATTGCAACATGCACAGGAAAACATTTGAATGCTCATGGTGAAGATGAGTAAAATGAAAAGATATCATGTGGGTACTGATGATTTACTTGACCTTTAGGAGTCAGCATCACGGTTATACTCGCACATAATGTATTCCTTCATGCTCTCCTTATCCATCCAGATCTGCAAATGTTTATACCATTTTTCCTAGCGTACCAGTAGGGGAATGCAAACACCAAGAGATGAGACAAGAATCAGGGACCTAAGGTTCTAGTAAACTAATCTCCCTTAAATCCAAGGCTTTGACCGTAAACCTGACAATAAGTGATCAATGTCTACACTATAATCTAGATTATAAAAAATTGAGATTACGCCTATGGCCTGGAACGTGAGTATGGCCTATTGCCATGGTCACGTTTCACAGAATTCATTAGCCTCCGTTTGGACCACCAGTTCGCTCCAACTCTCTTGGCGAATTGAAGGCACTGCATCAGATTGATCTCTTCACAACGGGACTCGGCCAACCACTTGCCACTGATGTTGAATTACAGAAACCGGATAGTCTACAGATGGCCATGAGTCTGGCATGTGCTTACGAACGACGGGGAGATATATCTGTGCCTACTCGGTCAACATCCCGTGGCCGCCAGCCAACATCCTCAACAGCAGCACCGCTGCAGACACCGGCTGCATCAGCTGGCAGGACATCTTCAGCTGTTCCTCGCCAGAAATTCTGGCGTCTCACTCCAGAAGAGATGGCAGAGAAGAGAAGGAAATATGAGTGTTATATTTGCACAGAAAAATATACTGCCGATCACAAGTGTTCGGCAAAGGGGTGTTCCTGAAAACAATGAATGAAGAAGAGGACACGACTATCACGGAAGAAGAGTTGGAGATTTCTCTCCATGCCCTGACAGGAATCACAACAGCACATATCATGAAGTTGTCTGTCAAGATTGGCAACACCGAACTCATAGCACTAGTGGATTTGGGATCCACATATGCATTTATCAAAGGCAGCATAGCACAGCAGATCGGTCTCAACATCAAACAACGACCTGGGCTCTCGGTTAAAGTGGCCAATGGCGACTAGGTGTTCAGCCCAGGCATCTGCACTGCAATACAGGCAGATGGCCTAGGAAAAAAATTTCGGCGAAATTTCACCAAAATATCCGAAATATCGCATTTATCGGTGAGGTCCGATATTTTTTTATCACCGAATTTTCATCATTTAGTATCTTTAATCAACGAAAATTACTTTGTTTGTATATACAACCATGTTATTTTATAGATTGGAGGCAATTCCTTTTAAGTTTGTGTCAATTAGTTTTTAAAGTATTTAAATTAATTCACCGAAATTTTTGATATTTCTGAAATATCGCATTTATCGTTGACCTCCGATATTTTTTTTATACCAGATTTTTTTTCCTAGCAGATGGCCCAGGCGAAAAATTTTCCATCGACTGCTACGCATTACCTCTGGATGGATTTGATCTCGTCCTTGGGGTGCAGTGGCTGAAGACATTGGGACCAATTGTGTGGGATTTCAGCAAGTTGCTAATGACATTCTGCAAGGCCGGCTGATCTATCACTTGGCGTGGTGTAGATGGTCTGGCCAACAGCACTTGCAACGTGACAACCACTTGCAATCTGCTAACAGCACACCTGGACAATTACAATGACATCTTCATGGAGCCAACGGGTTTACCACCAAACCGCTGCCACGATCATCGCATTCACTTGATTCATGGTACGGCACCGATAGCGGTTCGGCCATACCGTTATCCATAGCTCTTGAAGGATGAAATTAAACGTCAATGCGATGCAATGCTGCAGCAAGGAATAATCCGGGAGTCGACATCAGCTTTCTCTTCCCCGGTGCTCCTTGTCAAGAAGCAAGACGCTTCATGGCGCTTCTGCATTGACTACCGCGCGTTAAATGAGCGGACAGTCAAGGACAAGTTTCCGATCCCCATTGTCGACAAGCTCCTCGATGAACTACAAGGCACACAATTCTTCACCAAGTTGGATCTTCGCAGTGGTTATCACCAAGTTCAAATGTTCGCTGGAGACATTGTAAAAACAGCGTTTCGGACACATCGTGGCCACTACGAGTTCTTAGTCATGCCATTTGGCCTCACAAACGCGTCTTCAACATTTCAAGCCATGATGAATGATATCCTCAAACCTTTTATCCGATGCTTTGTTCTGGTATTCTTTGATGATATCCTAATCTATAGTCCATCTTGGGCCACACATCTGCAACATGTGAAAGCTGTTTTCCAGGTCTTACGAGAACACACGATGAGCCTCAAGCGCTCTAAGTGCTTCTTTGGCAGAGATTCGGTGACGTACCCCGGCCATGTGGTTTCCAGCAGCGGCGTGACCATGGACGCCACAGAGGTGGAAGCGGTGCAGGCCTGGCCCCAACCGCGAATAGTGAAGGCACTCCGAGGTTTTCTTGGTCTAACAGGGTATTACCGCAAGTTCATTGCGGGGTATGGGGGCATAGCAGCTCCACTCACAGCACTGCTTAAGAAAGAAAGCTTCACATGGACAGAAACGGCTGAGCGCGCCTTCACCGAGCTCAAACAGGCCCTGACATCAGCTCCTCTACTCCAGCTACCAGATTTTGCCAAGAGGTTCATCGTGGACTGCGACGTCTCCGGAACTGGGGCGGCGTGGCCATGGACGCCACAAAGGTGGAAGCGGTGCAGACCTGGCCGCAACCGCGAATAGTGAAGGCACTCCGAGGTTTTCTTGGTCTAACAGGGTATTACCGCAAGTTCATTGCGGGGTATGGGGGCATAGCAGCTCCACTCACAGCACTGCTCAAGAAAGAAAGCTTCACATGGACAGAAACGGCTGAGCGCGCCTTCACTGAGCTCAAACAGGCCCTGACATCAGCTCCTCTACTCCAGCTACCAGATTTTGCCAAGAGGTTCATCGTGGACTGCGACGTCTCCGGAACTGGGGTTGGAGCGGTCTTGGATCAAGGAGATGGACCAGTAGCCTTCTTCAGCAAACCGGTTGCTCCACATCATGCCAATCTACCCGCCTATGAAAGAGAACTCATTGGGCTCGTGAAAGCAGTAAAAAATTGGAGGCCATATCTATGGGGCAGGCCATTCACGGTGAGAACTGATCACTATAGTCTCAAGTTCTTGCTCGATCAATGTCTTTCGACCATTCCACAACATACATGGGTGTCCAAATTATTCGGGTATGATTTGACACTGGAATACAGACCTGGCAAATTCAATGTAGTGGCAGACGCTCTATCCCGCCAAGAGACAGAGCCACTGGAGATTGCAGCTCTATCAACACCCACCTTTGAATTATTTCAGCAATTGCGCACAGAACTTGCTGCTGCACCAGAAGCAAAGAGCCTCCGAGATCGCCTCAATGAGGGAACAGCAGAAGGGTGGCAAGATGTCGATGGGTTGTTGCTTTTCCAGGGCCGGGTATTTGTGCCAGACAGCTCAAGTCTGTGGCCACAATTGCTAACCACGGCATATGGAGCCCATGAAGGTATTTAGAAGACACTCCATTGGCTTCGTGCATCTTTTTTCAACCCTCATGGCCACCGATTTGTCAAAGAATTCGTGCGCAGCTGTGCAGTTTGTCAGAAAAATAAAACAGAACATTTGCATCCAGCTGGACTACTGCAACCATTACCAGTACCATCTGAAATCTGGGCTGATATCGCAATGGACTTTGTGGAAAGATTTTTTCCAAAGGTAGGAGGCAAATCAGTGATCCTAACCGTGATTGACAGGTTTTCAAAGTTTGCTCATTTTATTCCCCTGGGCCACCCATATTCAGCTAGCTCTGTAGCAAGAGCCTTCTTTGAGAACATTGTGAAGATCCATGGCTTCCCTTGCTCTATTGTCAGCGATTGAGACAGTCTTCACCAGCACTTTTTGGTCTGAACTGTTTCATCATGCTGGAGTCAAACTGAATCTCAGTTCAGCCTTCCACCCTCAAACTGATGGGCAGTCCGAAGCAGCCAACAACGTTATCACAATGTATTTGTGCTGCTTGGCTGGTGATCGCCCAAGAACATGGCTACAATGGCTCCCATGGGCAGAATATTGCTATAACACTTCATTTCAGTCTGCTATACGCACGATTCCTTTTCGTGTTGTCTTTGGGCGTGATCCACCAAATCTACTATCTTATGAGCCAGGATTAGCCAGGGCGGCAGCAGTGGATCAACAAATGAAAGACAGGGATGAATTCTTACAAGAAATCAGAGAGAGATTGCTGCAAGCACAGGATAAAATGACTGCACATCATAACAGCAAACATAGAGAGCTGACATTTGCTATAGGAGAATGGGTATGGCTACAGTTGCACCACCGAACAACAGCAGGGATCACACCCAAGTCTCCTAACAAATTGGACCCGAAGTTCTATGGGCCATATCAGGTGCTGGAACGCAACAGCAGTGTTGCTTATCGACTGCGTCTGCCACCCAAAGCTCAGATACATGATGTCTTCCATGTATCTTCTCAAGAAATTCGAAGGCGACCCCCCAGTGTCAGATTCCCCTCTTCCAAAGATCATACATGGGAGAGTGATTCCTACACCTTCTAGGATCATCAGAGCACGACTCAACAGAGGTGTTTGGGAAATTTTGGTGCATTGGCTCGGCCGAGCAGCAACAGACGCAATATGGGAAAAGCTGGAAGAATTCAAGAAATGCTATCCTAATATACTGCTTGAGGATAAGCTGTTTGTTGAGGAGGAGAGTAGTGTTGTGGACGCATTTGTGGGCCGCAACTATGCGTGCCGCCATGCGCCACAACAGAAAAGTGGCTAAACTTCAAGAATTTAGATTAGATAAGGGAGATTTGTTAGTTGTTTAAGTTTGTTAGTTTGTTAGTCGGTTTGTTAAGATTGATTAGATCTAGCGAGTTTGTTATCAGCGCCTGTTATATAAAGGCTGCTGCAGTTCTTGTTTAGGATCATCGAGGAATAATAATCTCCTTGTTTGGGGTGTATTGTTCTTCGGTCGCCGTGGCTTCATCGGTCACCGGCGACGAGGACAGTCCACCGCCGTGTTACATCCTGCATTCTAATCCCCGAGCCCATCTACTGCTACACTCACCTCTACGGTCGCCTTATCGGCAGCGCCGTAACAGATCTCAATGAAGATATAATGAGCATTTGTGAAATGAAAGCAAGAAGAGTTTCTTGTAGCCAAGAAGAAAACCCCAAGAATGATGAAAGAGGTTTATCATAATTAGCACCTTTTCTTTTAACATGCTTGCTTGAATCATCAGGTTGATCACTGCCTTCAGCATTTCCAGGATACTATAGGTCAAACGTAAACATCTTAGTTAGACAACTCTCTTAATAAAAAATATGAAGTAGCTCAGTTAGGAAATGTCACACCCGGTTTTATGGCTAAAACCGAATGACCCTTTATGTATGCCCAGGAACAAGTTTCATATATAAAATGACTTCATTAATGGTAAATAGAACAATGTCTCGAATAACTAACTATTACAAGAATAGACTAAGAGTCTTATTAAATTACAAACCAAACAGCGAAAACGAAACGAAAGCTTCTGGGCTCCATAGGCAGTTGACCGAATAGCTCGCCTAGACGTCGGCTTCAGGGTCTTCAATGTTCTCCCAAGGTTCTCCCTCTACTGGGCAGCAATTATAAAAGCAAGGTTGAGTACAGGATGTACTCAGCAAGTGTGGAAAGCATATGACATGTGGCAATTATCAAAGATCAGACAATATAAGTTTTTAATTGCATAAAAACACACATTAAAGACACATATTTCTTATTAAGCACCTATTTACTAAGTGAAAGACATCGCACCTATAAGCAGTAATGTGAGTAACAGAACCAAATCACAGTCTCCCACTGTGATTCACCAGACCAATACTAATACCCGCTAATCATGTGAGGGTCCATGCAATGCTCGTGACCGTGAGCACAGCTGTCATGACAGTTTTACACTCTGCAAAGGTTGTACAAATTTCTCTACGAGTAGTGATTTTATCCCCTGTTGCCAGGTGACTAAAAAAAATCTCCATTGTGTCTGTGCCGTCGCACTCGCACACTTCCTTTGGTGTGAGGGTCAAGAGATCACTATAAAGCTTTTCTATGACTTCCGCCGGCTTGTACGTGCCCACTAAGGTTTCACCCGTCAGACACTAATCGAAACCCGAGAGGCCCCCTCTTGTGCCGAATGTTTCCCAGGAGTAACCCTCCCTTCCCCACACCTCTCTCTTCAGGCGAATTCAGGCGTAACCCGCTTTCCCTGCTCCACCAGCTGGCACGCACAGAACTGGTTTCCATCACTTACTAAGCTAGACCGCGCCCATTCTTGGCATCATGGCTGTACGGAAACACATGGGTGGTCGCTCCACGAACCGGTCCTTAGATTTGGGAAGATAACTTACCAAAGAACAGTGCCAGTAACCCTGCACACAGTCCTACACCAACCATATGGCCCAAATCATCACTATCCATGTTGCTATTAATTTTCCATTAATCCTCGTGAAGCATGAATAATGATTCATTTAAATATACCCAACCCGGCAGTAGCAATCTAAGCATGTGATCTACCCAATATTAAAGTAAACTAAGGTGACAAGGCATAATGTGGAAAGCTAGAAATTTCTATTAATAGGTACGCAGTCAATTTGACACAAGCATGCAAACTACAAGATAGATGTTTCTAAAATAGGCGCAAGATGGTCAAGGACACTTGCCTTGGTGCTCTTGGGAGTAGAAGTCGACGGTCTCGAACTCTTATTGCTGAAAGTCTTCGACGAACTGCAGCTCCGGGACGAAGTCGCCTAACACACGAGAACACAAACAGTCAATCAAATGCAACAAAACAGAACAAGATCAATATGATGATATCATGAATGCATAGGTTATTTCGATATAATCGTTTTGATATATTATTTGCTGAAATCGGAGTTACGGATCAAAAGTTATGGCATTTATAAGGTTCAGGGGCTAATCTGTAATTTACAAAATCATTGGAGGACTAAATTGTAATTACCAAAAAGTTCAGGGGCTAAAATGTAAATTTTTCATTTCGGCAGGGTAATTTGTAATTAAAATTAAGTGTAGGGGCTTTTTTGTAAAAGTGCCATAATTAATTATTAAATAATTAATATAATTAATTATTATTAAATAATTATTTTAATTATTTTCCAGATTATTAATTAAATAATTATTGGAAAATCTAAAATTGATTAATCTAATATCTAATTAATTTTAATTAATCGAGTATGCTGAGATCGTCGTGACGCAATAAGAATCTATTTTTTTTATTTCAAATTCGGAAATTAATCTAGGCCGTTGATTTCAAAACGAACGGTTCTGATTATTCGGGTGACGTGGCTCACTGTGGGGTGTCGGATCTGGATCGGAGGGGTGAGATTATTTGGTGACGTGGCTCACTGTGGGGTGTCGGATTTGGATCGGAGGGGTGAGATTTAAAACGAGAGGCGGGTTGACGTGAACTGTCCGATTTAGATCGGACGGCCAAGGCTCGGCTCGGCCGACC
>BCLH01000002.1:483211-540555 GCA_001602315.1 Zoysia pacifica | reverse complement strand
GGGGATTTCGGCGTCGGTTGGCAGCGCGCGGGGCTCAGCGGCAGTTGCGAGGGCGGCGGCGCGACGCGTCTAGAGGATGACAATGGGGCGCCGACAAGTGGGGTCCGCGCGTAAGAGAGAGAGAGAGAGAGAGAGTGAGGTGGTTGGGCCGGCTAGGCTGCTAGGCCGAGCGGTGGGAGAGTGGGCCGGCGGGGAGGAAAGGGAAAGAGAGGGGGAGGAGGCCCAGGAGAGGTCTTCTTCTTTTATTTTTTTTTCTTTCTTTTCCTTTAATCCTTTTCTTTAATTTTTAATCTCCTTATCAATTATTTATTCCCTCAATTAATTAAATGATATGCATGATATGCAATGACATGAAATGATATGCAATCCTAGCAATTTATTTTTAAAAGGATTTTCAATCTAGTCTAAATTGTGAAATGCATTTAAATTTCGAAATTTTTTAATATTGAAAATAGTTGAAACTTTTGGGTGTCATAGGAAATTGTCTGAAAATATGTCTACTTTATTGTCACTACAATATGCTCAAATGGCAAACTCAAATCTTTCTTTACTCTGCTACGTTCATGGAAAGCAACTGGAAAAAGGCACTCAAACAGTCCTTCAGTAGAAGAACAAGGTTTGTGAAACATCAATAGCATGGACCTCACATACATAAATAAATTTCAAGATTTAGTTTAAAACTAAAAAAAGATGTGGATCAGAACTGCCAGTTTGCCACTGTGCCCCCTTAAAAAATAGTTTTGTCTCACAGTAAGGAGTACAACACATTAGGCAAGACCAGTTTTTCTTTGCCAAAGACTGAAAGAAAGGGCTCATCAACTTTTTGCAACTCCTAGTATTTATTCGTAAAGCTTAATTTACTCTGATATCAAGTCCAAACCAAGAAAAGCTTATGCACAATGGTGGAATCACAGTAGTTAGTAATCATCTTTCCTGCAGACACCGGCAGAGCTTCTCTAGGAGCTGGGAGTGGCGTCCCCCCCAAACCCCCAACCCCCACCCCCCCCTACAGAGCTCGTGACTACCGATTGTGTTATGGACCGGGTTCGTTATGCGTGTCGTAGAAACCCAACCCGTTAAGGGCTTTCGCTGGGCTTTGACTAGTCAAATCAGAGCGGTTACAGTTACACGCAGGGGATTCAGGCGCCCGTTATCCGATCACGCGGCGAACGGGCTCGATCCTGTTGACTAGGGCAGTACGCTGGCAATCACAATGGATTAGCTAGCCAAATCCTTCCCTATAAATAGGCAGCCGCATTTCAGCGAGAGAGCACTGATCCATCTGCATCTTCTCTTTGGTGTGGATTCGGCAAGGTAGAAGCAGTTGAAGCACACTGATCGAGCACGGCAATGGCGGGAGGCAAGTACATAGACACGCTGGTGTGCGGCCTGGCCATCGTCTTGCTGGCGATCGCCGGGAATGGAGTCGCGGAGGCGAGGAAGGCCACGAAGGAGTCGCTGGCGTACTACGAGCTGCGGCGGGGCGAGTTCTCCATGGTCCTCACCAACTGGGGCGCCACCATCCTCTCCGTCCAGCTCCCCGACAAGAACGGTGATTGATTACATTGAAACGCTCCGTGGTTCTTTATTGTTCAATCTTCATTTTCTCTCTCTTCGGAATCGGAGTGCTGATCGTCCGTGCTCCGTTTTCTTGGATGGTTGCAGGCAAAATCGACGACGTCGTTCTTGGGTACAAGAACATCGGATCTTACGTGGTGAGTTGCTGCATTGATTGGATCTATGCTGCTGATTCTTCTTCTTCATCCTGCAATGCAATTTGGAGGGAAATGTGATGTCATAAGGGTTTGTTTGATCTGAAAAACATTAAAAAAATAGAACGACACGACCTACTTCGGCGCGCTGGTGGGGCGCGTGGCGAACCGGATCGCCGGCGGGCGGTTCACCATCAAGGACCACGCGTACCACACGTACCGGAACGACGGCAACAACACGCTGCACGGCGGGCACCGCGGGTTCAACCAGGTGTTCTGGTCCGTGCGGGAGCGCGTGACCGGCGAGTTCCCGCACATCACGTTCGCGTACCGGAGCTACGACGGCGAGCAGGGGTTCCCGGGCACACTGGACGTGCTGGTCACGTACAAGATCGACGGCGACTTCTCCTACAGCGTGACGATGTACGCGCGCCCGCTGGACAAGCCGACGCCGGTGAACCTGGCGCAGCACACGTACTGGAACCTGCGCGGGCACAGCAGCGGCGAGACGGTCCTGGGCCACGCCGTGCAGATCCTCGCGTCCGCGGTCACGCCCGTTGGCGGCGACCTGATCCCGACCGGCGCCGTGGCGCCCGTGGCCGGGACGCCGTTCGACTTCCGGACGCCGGCTGCCCCCGGCAAGCGCATCGCGGAGGTGGACGGCGGGTACGACATCAACTACGTGCTGGACGGGGTGGCCGACGGGCAAGGGGTGCGGAAGGTGGCGGTTATCAGCGAGGAGACGTCCGGGAGGGTGATGGAGCTGTGGGGGAACCAGCCCGGGGTGCAGTTCTACACCGGCAACTTCCTCAAGGGCGACGAGGGCAAGGGCGGCGCGAGGTACCCCAAGTACGGCGGGCTGTGCCTTGAGACGCAGGATTACCCGGACGCCGTGCACAACCCGGCGTTCCCCACGGAGGTGTACCGCCCCGGACAGGTCTACAAGCACTACATGCTCTACAAGTTCTCCTTCCTCAAGAACTAGCCTAGCCACCTGCTGGATCCGCCATTATCGATTTTAGAGGTGCTGATAGGTCGCGAGCTGGACTGAAATAAGGGAGTTCGATCTTGTATGGTTAGAGAAGCCATTGTAACTTTGGATGTTTCAACAAGGACACATGGTTGTAGTCACTGAAATGTTTAGCCATGGATGAGGATCGGAAGTCAGCCATGACTTAGTCATTGAGGGCAGCTCCAATGACTGAAATGGTTAGAGAAGGTGCTAGGATAATGCTATGTCATAGGTATTTGCTTAACAAAAATTTCTCCAATGTATAGCACCCATAATATTTTTAAAGTAGGTCCACAAACAAATCTATCAATCAATCTTTCTTCTCTCCTCATACTACAATATAAAAAGAAATAATATTTTATTCATAGCACCTGGTGCAAACTCTAGCACCTTGTGCTTAAATTTGCTAAGCTAGCACCTGCTGTCCAATGTATAGCACCTGCACTGAGGTAGCACCCTCCTCCCTAGCACCCGCTTAGAAGTAACGCTGGAGCTGCCCTGACAGGTAGATTTTAGCCTCACATGACCCACCTGTCAGCCACAAAGTTACAATTGACCTAAGTCAGCGGATCCATGCCCCTAATTTGTAGGATGAAAATTTGTTGAAATCCCTTTAAACATTGATAAAAGTAACTTTGTCAACTCATCCCAAGAAAGAGCAAAATACAAGGAAACACCAGGATTTTAAATAGCGCTCTATTTTCACAGTGCCAAAAGCCGATCAATTTACCATTTATTGAATACTGGTCAGCCAACGAATCGAAACCATACTAGTTCCACCTATTTTCACTAGTCTCGATACTGTGCTAACACTACGGTCTAAGAAAAATATTAACTTAAAAAAATAATATTAAAATTTAAAGTTTCTCATTCTTTACCATAAAAGATTAAATACAGATCACTCAAAGTTTACATTCATCGTATCTAAAATTTGATGCGCTTTAAAAGTTGCTGAAGAAATATATGTATGGGTATATTTAGTTTGTGATCTATGCTTACCTTACCAATACACGGTAAAGTCAAAGTGATGGCAACGTCGAATAATTGGTAAAGTAGTGTTTGGGTCTTTGCCTACTAAAACTCAATTTCTCATGTGTATGACATGTGAGGCATACCCTGCATTTTCATTATTAATTTTTAATAATATATTTTTATTATCATTATATACCCAAATTTGATCTAGTTTTTTAAAGTTAATTATAAAGAGTAAGATACTTCAAATAGATTATAAATCTGACATATAGTTTAAGAGATATTATCGTTTAAAATTTGTAAGTCAAATAAAGCAAGCATTTAATATATCCATTGGGAGGAGGAGACGTCAATTGGGTGAGATGGACGCCAAGTTTGGGAATTTTTTAAGTCTACTTTACCCCCCTCAAATATTTGATGAGCTCAATTTACCCTCTCAACTATAAAATCAGATACTTTACACCTCGATCTATACAAAACCATTTAGATAACCCTCTAGAGTGGTTTTAGAGTTAGTTTTGCCTATGTGACAGTACACATGGGTAATGATATGGTGCTATATTATTTTTTATCACCTCATTTATTTGTTGCGTTTGCACTTGATCTTAAAAATACTTTTTTATCATATTGTTCATAATATAAACCTCAATCATACATCTCCATATAATTGCTGGCTCTCATCCCATGACACAATCAAGTAATTTTTCTCAATAAAAAAATAAAATGTGCCAAAAAGATTTTTGAATTATTCTCATTTAATGACTGATATTTTTTTTTAAATCTAATACAACGCTAATGCGATTTGAGATATTTTAAAACTATCTTGCCATGTCACAGTCTATGTGGATTGCCACATAGCCAAAGCCACTTCTAAAATCACTTTAGGGGTTATTTAAAATGTTTTGAATAATTTAGGATGTAAAATATCCGGTTTTATAGTCGAAGGGGTGAAGTAGACTAGCATCAATAGTTGAGTGGGTGAAGTAGACTAATCCTTTTTTAAAATAATACTGTTTTAATTTTTATTAACAAAAATAATACCCGAAGCAATAAAATTAAAAAAAGTTATGTACTCGAACGTTAGATATTCGAAATAACTAATATCGCACGCTGGATATTCGAATTCAGAGAAGTCGAATTTTGAATATTCAATTTCAGAGAAGTCATATTCAATGTGTGACTTCTCAGTCAAATATTCAAAATTCGACTTCTCTTCTTGTGAATTGACCTCCATTCGGATTTTAGATATTCGAGTACACAATTATTTAACAATACTTAAAAAATAACTTTCCAACCATGCAAAATATGTTTTGAATTATTTAGGAGTAGTAGTTTATTTGTAATTTATTATTGTATATGAATTTTGCGAAATGTTGTTGTTACAAACTTGATAATATTGATATAGGGATGTCAGTATCACCTTATTTTTTTTATTTTTTTATGTGGTCATTCTTCATTTTATGTGTATCTATACTTACAATTTTTATTTTTGTAGATACGATATTAAATAAGGTGCGGATAATATAAATATTATAATAGCCCGGCACATACATATGTTAATACATAAAATAGAATTACATAATAGACTAATAATAGCGTGTCTATGGTGCCATGCACCGAGGTAGTTCTAACACGTTGTAGGGAAATATAATTTTACGTCAGGCTGGTGAGATACAAATGCTCCCTTTCTACCTCACAGTTCTCGTCATCGTAGTACCAATACAAAAATAAAAACTATAAGTATAGGTACACATAAAAAAAGAATGATCACGTAAAAAAAAAAAGGTGATACTAACGGCCCCATATCAATATTATCAAATTTCTAACAATAACATTTCGCAAAATTCATGCACAATAATAAATTACAAATAAACTGCTACTAAATAATTCATAACATATTTTGCATTGTTGAAAAATTATTTTTTAAGTACTGTCAAATTTTTGTTATTTAAAATTGTGTACTCGAATATTCAAAATTCGAATGGAGATCAACTCACAAGAAGTCGAATATTGAACTGACTTCAGAGAAGTCACACGTTGAATATGTAACTTCTCTGAAATGGAATATTCAACAATCGACTTCTCTGAATTTGAATATCCAGCGTGCGATATTAATTATTTCGAATATCCAACATTCGTGCATATAATATTTTTGTAATTTTATTGCTTCGGGTATTATTTCTGTTAATAAAAATTAAAACAGTATTATTTAAAAAAATTCCCAAGTTTGATACTTCGTATTTCAATAATTATAATAAAATTTGTTTTTTAACAACTTTATTTGTATCTCTTATATTTGTTACGGGCAGCCGCGGAGCTCTCGGTACGGCGAGGTACGGCGCTCACCATACCTTGATTTTGCCCGCTAATACCCCTGCCTGGGCGTCTATTGCCACTGCCAACGACCTGGAGAAAGCCACTCGTTCACAAGCAGTTTGGTGTGCATCTCCGACAGCCTCTGTCCGAACAAGGTTACAGTCGGCATTCAGTACGTCGGTACAGTATGAATTTGTATATCGGAGGAGGTATGATGTATATCTTCTTAACCGATGTGATCAAATTCACGAAGAACACAAAAATGTAACATAGTTCGAGCCACCGTGAGGTGTAATACTTTATGTTCAGAGGGTTAAAATCGATGAACTCATATATGATCGAGTGGACTACAATGACGAAAGGACTCTTACGCGAACATAGTCCCTAGCGCGTCTTTGTAGATGTGTCTAATGTGTTCGTTGTTGTACGGAGGCCCCCGATGAGCCACTATATAGGAGGCTGAACATGGTTTCATAGCGGGTAGTGCGAGCGGCTCCCTGACAGGTGGGGCCGCGACTAAACTTGATGTCTACGAAACGGGGCGCAGCCAAACTTGATCCCTGCGAGATAGAGCCTTTTCTGACAAGCGAGGCCGTCACCAAACTTGGCCGCTACAGAAACAGAGCCCCTCTGACGGGTGAGGTCATCAGCATCTTCGGGAATGTTTCAGGTGATCATCTGGCGCCAGCTGTCGTCCTTAGCCTGTCCCCTGTTCAACGCTGAGAGGACAAAATTGCTTTATCGTTTGCTTTACTGCCCTGCGCCCCTCTTACAGTCACTAGGAATCTCTGTATTGGCAGCGGCTTTGTTATGGGTTGGTCGCTCGACCTTTAGGTCAGAAAGTAAGTCGGTTACTTGGCTTCAACGTTATTCTACTCCTGACCCTACGGGTGTCGAGGTAGCTCTTGTGACTGGGTGCGCCCAACGCTCTTGGTCGAGCTTCGCAAAATCTTACAGATTCTTCCTTCAGGTTCACAGAGAGAGTGGACCGGTTATTTTTGATGGGCTGTAAAACGTAACTTGAACCGTCAAGTAATTTCAAGCCATAAGTACCCGAGGAATATCATCCTGACAGTTACCATCCCGTTCTTCCCGACATCATCGTTGGGTGACCGCAATTGCACCGCTTCCCCTCCTCTGCGACACCTATTTTTTTTTTTTCATCTGCCACTCGTTACGAGTAGTTGTATTTTGTTAACTAATAATAATCTTTGTAGGTCTAAAATCTGATAGATCTGAAAGAGCTCGATCATTAGATGTGTACGAGGTATATGTGAAAAGATTTCATCCGTCAAATTTATAAAAAAAAAACAACTTTAAATGCATTTTTTTGTGTGCACATAGTCTAATCCATCTCTGTTGAAAACGTTTTGTTAAGTATACATAAAAAAAGAAAATTGTGTTTTTTAAGTGGCAGAGAGTAGAAATAGAGATAAAAACCACCCGGTTTTAAATAGTTTCTTTAGCACTCAAATTTCCCAAACATATTTATTGAAGAGCAGCTGTTGTATGTAAAGCAGCAAGGCGAAATTCCATAAATACAATTTCGCTTGTATGGAGCAGCGATGCACAAAACTGCTGAAATATGTTGAACATTTGGGCTTTAGTAACAAATTAGCAAAACGATTTACGAGTCCCAGAGATCAGAGCGGCAGGCCACTAATCTAAAAACTCACGCTCAGTAGTGACAAAACAGTCCAGGTTAAACGAAACAAAGTAATAACCGGTTTAGGTATCGTGTTACAAACATTATGCTAAAACATCAATTGTCAGCAACAGCATCGCAAAAAGTTGGACGACAAGTTAATAAGCGCTGAAACATCACATCAAAAACATCTTCCAGAAAAAAAAAATCTTGCGATCATTAATGAAACTGGTGAAATTCGCATGCATGTTCATCAGATAAACAACTTGTGAGATGAACAGTCACAACGACAGATTCCATCAATTTAAACAGCACTTTTAGAAAACATTGGTGGCTCAATTTTTTTTTGTTCATGTAACAAAATCAGGTCCTAACAAAGGCAGCAAAATTAGGCCCTAAAAACCAGGTACAGGTGTCACAAGATTACTCTTCCTCCTCATCACCATCACCACCTCCACCAGAAGCCTTCTTCATGTTCTTTCTCTTGACTCTTCCAGGCTCACCACCACCAAGTGGGCTGGTCAGGGAGAAGTCAATGTGCTTTTCTGAGTCAACTCTCACCATAAATGAAGGAATGTTGACAAGCTGCCTCCCAACTCTGCAGAAATTGATTTAAGTTACATTTGACATGAATACCATGCAATGCAAATTACCATGGTAAAAATAAAAATTAGAATGAGCAAACATTAATAGGAGAAATACAAGATGCAAACAAGGGCACAAATCATCAATACTGTAAACTAGTCACCAACTTCTGCACTATGTTCCACAGCTAAAACTTTAATGGAATGAACCACAACATCACTTTACA
Source organism: Zoysia pacifica (assembly GCA_001602315.1). Taxonomy (NCBI): domain Eukaryota; kingdom Viridiplantae; phylum Streptophyta; class Magnoliopsida; order Poales; family Poaceae; genus Zoysia; species Zoysia pacifica. The sequence goes on along the minus strand of BCLH01000002.1, from coordinate 532,087 downwards.
AACATGAGAATCATATTCTCCAATTGTATGAAAGGTGTACGGCATCAGAGTCCCAACGACAAAACAGCAGCTTAGCTACAAGCTAACAATATATGTATTTATACAATTGATTCACAATACATGGTACAATATATGTATTTTTCTATACAATTGATTCACAATACATGGTACAAAGCTAACTGCCCTCCTGCGCTACCAGGAACAACTCACAATAGGGTTAGGAGAAAATATTTTGGCAGGCACTCAGAATGAAAAGGACAAGGGTCATTGACCTTTTGACCTCATAGATACATTAGCAAAATAAGTTCCTCACAGCGCCGCCAAATAAGCCAAGATGTACACAAAAGAGATAAAATAAAAAGCCCAATATTATCAATAAATCAAATGAAATGGGCATCAGAGAAAATATGACTGCAACATTACACACAAAGTGTCTCAGACGACCGTCGTGAGTTGCATATGGTTTCTCATCACATGACCCAAATCATGAACATGAGTAGAGAATTTTTTTTAGTCAAAGAACTGTTGTAAAAACAATTACAACATAAATACAATAAATACAACATAAGCTCATAAATTAGTAGTACAAATATAAGCCTATTCATGCATATGAATATAATTCCTAGGAGAAGAAAGGCCAAGTTTATACCTTATGTGACGTTGCCTGATAAGTACACGAGCATGATGAATGGATTTTGCCATGCCATTCTTGAAAACGATGGTCTGCAAGCGACGCTGCAGGAAGTTCTCAACAGTGAGCGCAAGCACGTAATCAAGCTTGTTCTGGCCCTCACCAAGGAGACCATAGCGGTTCATGCGGCGCAGGAGTGCCTCACCCTCAAAGATACGGCGTGGGTTCTTCTCATCGAGGGTAAGTAGCTCCCTTGCGGCATTACGGATGCGGCTGAGGGCATACTGCACACGCCACAGCTCACGCTTGCACCTGAGACCATACTCGCCCACAAGCTTCAGCTCTGCGTCAAGGCGCTCCTTCTCATATGGGCGCCTTGGCTTCTTGAAGGTCTTACCATCTGCATTACGTAAATGGTCAGCAAATATGACACTAACAACCACTACATTCTGAGCTTCAGCAAAATATGCTAATACTGCAGGATTAAAATTTAGTAATGTACATAAGTTGTACATAAGTATCCTAAAGAGCTTTTCTAAGAATTATTATCAACCACAAATGCATATCTAATAATGATCCGTCCCATAGATGCGCAATGGCGGGCCATTTTCTTTCCAGTAAAAGTATTTCTTACAGACCATATACAGGGGCTACGGTGTTCATCTCTTTTGCATAGGTTAGACCAAGCAACCACAGAACTGAATCTACCACATTTGGGCACTCACGCTACCAAGTATAACATGCGTCAGATCAGCAACACCCAGGTAAGCAAGCATGTCCATGAGTAAGATACTAGTCCTCAAATCGGATGCCACCGCCACTACAACATGGGATTCAAACGGATCACAGGCACAGAGAGGAACTGGGGGCTCTTACAGTTGCGGTAGAAGCTGACGTGCACCATGTCTGATGCCGCCTCCGCCGCCCACTGCCGGTCTCAGGCAGCGCCGCCGCCTCGAGGAGTGTTGTGAGGGGGAGGTGAAGAAGGCGAGAGAGGTGGTGGTCTGGTGGAGGCGGCGCTCTTAAAAGGCGCTCAACCCTAACCCTAGATCGTAATGTTTTATGGCCGAGCATTCGTGGGCCCTTTGATGTACTAGGCTTTCATTAGGGGCCTTTCGTGTTATAAGTCTCCTTTCACGGACCTTGGGCTATCCGTATGGGCTCTGCGTGACTGCCGCACCCGATCACAGTACAAACGAGCCCACCAGACAGCACACCGAATTCCGTTGCCCGTGACAGTGCGTCGCTCACTCGCCCTCGTGGGGGTGGAGTAAATAATTGCATTTAAAGTTAATCTGTGAAATTTTTAAATTAAAAAAATAAACTAGTCTTTAAAATTGAGGAGATTTTAAGAAGTTAATTTATTTCATTGAACTAAAAAGATTTGAGGAATAACCTAATTATCTTTAATTTTCCCCTCTACTCCCTTCTGCATTTTGGCACCCGCTCCAGCACGCCCTTCACCACCCACATCCCAGCCTCTGGCTTACCGCCAAGCGCCTCCCTTCGTGACTATCGGTGAGGCGGTGAAGGCGAGTGGAACGAGCTTCGCGTACTGAAAAATTATACTTCCCCCATTTTAAAAAATAAGTCCTTTAGAAAAATGTTAGGGTCAATGTTTAAAAGTATAAATTACAAATAAGTTTTAACTTATTTAGTAATAGAACTTTTATTTCTTAATAATCACTATAGTCACTTTTGTTTTTAAAATACCTTTACATGTTGCAAGTCAAACATAAATTGTGAGCACCGTAATTTTTTCGATAATTTTTTTTATTCTTTTAGTAATTTTTTCTTATTCAGTATTTTTTATCAATTCCTCGAGTAATTTTGTTTTGAATTCTTCACTAATTTTATTTCAGTTTTATTCAGTAATTTTATTTTGACTCTTTCAATAAATATTTTGTTCCCTCGGTAATTCTATCTCATTCAGTAATTTTTATTTCGGTTCATTTGGTAATTTTTAAGATTTGTTCTATTAACGAAACTAAAATGAAATTACTAATTGAAACAAAATTAGAGATAGAATTAAAACATAATTACTCGAGGAATTGATACAAAATTACTTAATCAAAAAAATTACTAAAGGAATAAAAAACAAAATTATTGAAGAAATTACGGTGCTCACAATTTAAGTTTGGCTCGCAACATGTAAAGGCATTTTAGGAACAAAATAGACCATAGTGGTCACTAAGGAACAAATGTTAAAATAAATGGCTAATATGGAATTCAAACTTTTTTCGATGGCTGATAAATAATTAGCCCCACAATTTATGTTTGACTTGCAACATATGAGAGTATTTTAGAAACAAAAGTAACCACAGTGGTCACAAAGGAACAAAAATTAAAATAGATGGCAAACTTTACGATGGCTAATAAGGAACTCAAATTTTTTTCAATGGCTGACAAGGAATTATCCCAAAATGATTTTCAATGGTAGCATGTTGTACTGCGCTATCTGTTAGAATTTGTGTTGACTGTTGAGGACCCTTCTGTTTTCTTGTATCCTATGGTTAGTTGTTTCTGTTAAAAGCAAATTTCAGAAAACACCAGGCTTTAGCACTCGTGCAACACATAACCAAAGGTTTTACATTTTTTTCATTAAACCACAGATTTTAGGACCTAAACAGCGTAGAACCACATATTTTACAGATTCTCTGTCAAGTCATGGTCTCTCCATCAAGCTCGAGAGCTCTTCTATGGCAGGACGAGAGAAAAAAAAAACTGAAAAATCCATCCCTCGGGAGAAGGCAGCCACGTCACATGCATGTGTTCATGTATCTCCACATCATTCGATTTGGACTGCCACATCAACTCCTACCTACAGGCCCTTAAACCCCACTCAACAGAGAATCTGTAAAATATGTGGTTCTATGTTATTTGAATCCTAAAATCTGTGGTTTAATGAAAAAAATGTAAAACATGTGGTTCTGTGTTACACCGGTGCTAAAACCTGGTGTTTTCTGAAACTTGCTCTATATTTATTTATGCCCCTGATTGATTTAATTAAAATTGGCAGACCAGAACAGAAGCTAAGCTAGAGAATGAATAGAAGTCGCCGAGTAAAAAAGGCTCGATTCATTACCTTGACCAGATGATGGTCCACTGGCCTCTTCTCTGGATACTAAGATTGCATCCACCCTTTTCCCCTTAGAATGTCAAATAAAAGATAATTCCGATGGAACTGTCGATCAAATCCTCGAAGGACTCTGGCTTTGTGAATCGATGTGTTATTCTTATTGGCCACACACAAGTATGGATCAGATGACCACGGCTGGGAAGGACAGGGAACAACGCAAGATCAAGTGGACGGGCGCGGTCGATGACCACCACAAGTGCATCCTCCTCTCTGCCATAAATTGTGCAGGTGGTAGAATGCAACCAATGTCACAATGTAAAAAAGACACAATGATACGAGATCATAAGATGCGGTAACGCCACGGCTAGCTTGCCAAACACAGCCCACAATCGATTTGACGTGAAAAAATTGGGGCACACATGGGTAGAGGGCTTGGCTGATAAGATCGAATGCGCCAATATTATACATCACCGGACATGGCAATTGAAATTGATCAATAATGTCATGGATACTAATCAATAATGCCATGGAAACTGCACATGCGAGATGAAAAGTGCAATACTAAGTTAGGCAAGTTGCAGTGTTCGTGCAATCAAATCTTGGATAAGCATTTATTTGCATTTCCTCGAGCCAAAGGGAGAGGGACTTAATGCCACAATGCAGCGTATAGAGCTCAGTCGATTATATTATGCATAACATGCATTATTGTGAACATTATATAAATTAACTTTCATGAAATTCTACGCATCCATCAGGGGCTCTCAGCCAAGTTGCTGACGGACAGTGACAGCGAAGCCTTTGAGGAATTATGCGCATAGACTGTGAATCTCGCTTATGGAGTTGCGTTGGATGGCCCTAGCGACGGACCCGGGGAACCTTATTTTATAGATTTGGACTACGACGATGCATCCTACGCCGGGCCCAACTTGCATGTGGAGTGAGAGTGTACGACACGACCTTGGGTAGGAGGCCCCATGGTAAGTTGTTCTTTTCCAGGACGCCATACACCGTCCCTGCCACATCGGACTAGTAGGCGGTGAGGTGGACGGAAGCCACGAGGGCAAGATGAGGAGCTATTGCTTCGCCATGTTAGATTCTTGCAAGGATTGGTGTTGGGTGCATTGGTGTTAGATGGTCGAGAGCTCGATCTTAGAGATGGGATGCTTTAGGTAGCAACATCCTTGGCGTACATATATATAGCCCTTACAGAATCAAATGTCAATAACATTCCTTATTATTGCTAAACGACATTCCATATTTCCATGCAAGCGATCACCATTTTGCAGAATTATTCTGCAATTATTGTTTACATCATATTAATCAACTTGCATGAAATTCAACACATCAATTGGCGGGAGCCTCAGCTGCAGGAGGGGCTCCAAGCGAAGCTGCTAACGGGGAGCGAGAGCGAAGCCTTTGAGAAATTCTGGGTGTAGAAACTGATCTAGGCGCCAGCGCTTTCGACTCGGGTGATCCCGAGCCATGCAAACGCCAAGTTCAAGCTCAAACCGTGAATCTCACTGATGGAGCCGGGTTTGATGGCCCCGGTGACGGACCCAGCGAACCTTATCTTGTACTTCTGGACTACAATGGTGCAGCCTGCGCCGGGGAGGGTCAAATCCAATTTTCCTTGTGGAGTGAGAGTGTATGACACGCCCTTCGGTAGGAGGCCCCGTGGCAAGTTGTTCTGCGCCAGGACGTCATATACCGTGCCTACCGCATCTGAGTAGCAGGCGGTGTGGAGGTAGAAGCCACAAGGGCGATGACGAGGAGTTGTTGATTCACCATGCTAGCTTCTTGCAAGGATTGTTGTTGGGTGTGCTTGTGTTAGATGGTTTAGAGCTCAATCTTGGAGATGCGATGCTTTTGGAAGCCATGGCCTCCCATATATATAGGCCTAACAAAATCAGATGTTAATGTCATTCCTTGCCACTGCATAAACGACATTCCATGCAAATGGTCAACACTCATGCATAAATTAAGCTACCATTCAATTAAACTGCCAAATAATAGAGCAAATCAAGGAGGCCACAGCGATGACCTGCTAAAGATAGATACATGTATGAGCTGATATTGATGGGGGACCTTGAAACACTGCACATCTTAAGGCGAAACTTATGAACTGCTAGAAGCAAAGCAAGTCAGTGATGCAAAACTAAGGAACTGTAAAATTAATACTCCTACTAGCATACATGTGTGGCAGATATTGATGAACTGCCTTAAATAGGGCATATCCTTGAAGTCCGGTATTCAACAGTTGCCAAACACAGACCAAATTGATACGAGTACAAGGAGATGCAACAAAAGTAGATTACTAATCAGGGATTTCATTTCCCAGGAACCAGAGGATGCAACACGTACAACCAACTGACAAATTAGGAGGTCCTACTTTTTTTAGTGCGGAATGAATTGAAGGAGTGTTTTACTTACTACTCCTTCGGTCCTAATAGAAGCTTAGCTTTAAGTTTTATTTACTACAACTTCGACTAATAATTTAATTTATATATATTTGGTTAAATTTAAAAATCACTTTTAAATTTATCAAAAGAAATACTTTATAATATATGTAATTTATATTATTAAAAATAGTTAAATTTATCAAAATCGTTGGTCAAAGCCTTAGTCAGCAAATCTAGAAATACGCTTCTATTGAGATGTAGGTAGGAGGCCTGAGGAAGAAGAATGGGTATGAGTTGGGCTGGTTGCTTTGGTAGAATTACAAACGTTAACTTGTTTATTTCAGCCATTTAACGGTGGTCAATATAGTCTGTCAAAGAATAGATAAGCCGATGGAACTGTCGATCAAAATATTCCAAGGAATCAAGCTTTGTAAATCGATGTGCTTGTGGTTGTTTTTATTTGCCGCAAACATGCATGGATGACCACGGCTTGGCTGGACAGGATCAGGCAACACAAGATCATGTAGACAGAGGCAGTTAGAGCGGATTTTGTGAGGATCCCCGCACATATATCGGACGCCCTCATTTATTTATTTTTCTCCGGGGGCAGTGGATGACTGCCACAAGTGCATCCTCCTCTCAACCATAAATCGTGCAATCTCGCCAACGTTAGAGCGTACTTCTAAATCACAAGATGCGGGTAGCATCACGTGGCCAGCTTGCAAATCATGACCCACAATCTGATTGGAAAAATTACGGCACACATGGGTGTAGAGGGCTCTGATCAGATCGAAAGTGCTAATGTACATCACCGGACATGACAATCAAAATTGATCGATAATGCCATGGAAACTGCACATGCGAGATGAAAAGTGCAATACCAAGTTCGGCATGTTCCAGGGCTGGTGCAATCAAATCTTGGATAAGCATTTATTGTCATCTACACAAGGAGAGGACTGAAAAACCACAAGCAGCGTAGAGCTCATTCAATTATGTTATGCATAACCATGCATTATTGTGTACATTATAAAAATCAAATTGCATGACATTTTCGGTATCCATTGGCGGGAGCCTCAGCTGCAGGAGGGGCTCTCAGCGAAGCTGCTAACGGGGAGCGAGAGTGAAGTCTTTGAGAAATTCTGGCCGTAGAAATTGATCTGTCCACTGGAGTTTTCGACTCGGGTGATCTCGAGCCATGCAAACGCCAAGTTCAAGCTCAGACCATGGATCTCGCTGATGGAGCCAGGTTTGATGGTCCCGGTGACAGACCCAGCGAACTTTATCTTGTACTTCTGGACTACAATGGTGCAGCCTGTGCTAGAGAGGGTCAAATCAATTTGCCTTGTGGTGTGAGAGTGTATGACACGCCCTTCGGTAGCAGGCCCCGCGGCAAGTTGTTCTGCGCCAGGACATCGTAAACTGTCCCTGCCGCGTTCGAAAAGACCTTTTAATGTTGGGTCACAAGATTTCGCAGCATCAAATTTGCGACACTTCTAACATGACACTATTGTAAATAGTAATTAATATCAGGCTAAAAAAATCGACACTGAATCAACTTATTAGTGTCAGTCAAACGACATCATCTGACTAGCGAGACCGATACTAGACATAAAAACAGTAGTGTCGGACGGCATGATGTCATTGACCGATACTAGTAACAACAACAACAATGTCGAAGGGGCATAATATCATCAGATCGACACAAATAACCGACACTAGCAACAAAAACAGCAATGTCAGTTAGCATGATATCACTCGACCGACACAAGTAACTATAATGACAGTATCAGACGGCATGATATCATCTAACCGACACTGCTATTAGTTACATCAGTGTCGCTCTCTTGACGTCATACGACCACGTTAACATCAGTGTCATTTATTATGGTGTCATGTAACCGACACTGACATTTTCACTATGGTTTCAGTTGTGTTAACATCGTGCAATCGACACTACACTCACTACCAATAGTATCAGTATCAAAGATGTTAATTTTCTGACATTGTTTACCGGACTCTCATGTTATGTATTGTGACGTCACGTGGCTGACACTACTTCCTGAATTAGAGGTGTCAGTTTCTGTGACGTGACAAAACCGACACTTTCATGTATTTCAATAAGAGCCATTTTAATAACACAAATCAAATGCAAATAACAGATTAATAAAATATATTGACAGAGACAATGTATTCACAAAGTGAATGTGGTCACATATGTCCATAAACTCATCCACTATAACAGCTTAATTTACAGATATACATAAATACTTCACATAAAACTAATAACTAAAATTTTATTTGCTTGGTCAACTCCAGTCTTGTTCATTAATACTCTTCTGCCCAGCCTCAAAGTTTTGGCGAATTAGTTCAGAATTGTGATAATTTTCGCCCTAATTAGCAAGTTTTGGATGTGCTGCCACATCACCTAAAAATTCATAATATTTATCTATTAGATGAATAAACTCATACATCATAAAGCGGATCATCCAAGATGCAATGTCATTGAGTGTGGCTTCATCAAATTGGCTTCCTTGCACTTGCACCTGCATATCTGGCTGCCAATATTAAGAACATAATTAGTACTCATTACTAAAATGTAAATATCAATATAGTGTGAAAATACATATAACAATCTTACTAAAACTGCAAGTATTTACATTTTTCATACATAATATTCATTGGGCAATGTCATGTATTTTTCACAGCCAACTTCTGTGTATTTGCACACATAGTAGTGACAATGTACACTGCCAGAAGCCTGTTTTGCATACTTTAAAAACAAAATAGAAAAGTTAAAAGTCTCAAAGATATAGACAAAAATATAATTATATAGATTATTCAATTATGGTATAGTAATACCAAAAAATATGTTTTGTACGATATTTTTTCTTTATGTTTTGGATGGTGTTTTTGTTCAAGCTTGATGTAGAACTTGTAAGAGCTGTCACCGATAAGAAATATTGTGTCATGATTATGAATATCAGATCACTAAAGAATTAAAATGATATCAAAGGTCATTACGCATCAAGAACTTCTAAAAAATCGTGTTCTGTACTCCTCTTACCATCAATAGAGTCAAATACCCAAGTCTTCCTATATTTTTATATATATCATGAAAGAGATCTAATGATGGCTATAACAAAAGAAAATGGTACAGAATAGAAAGACTTTTGCTCTCAGTGCGGGTTGCCAATTTAATAGCCTTTCAACGCTCTAAGATATTTGACTCGTATGGCAACACATATTCGATATCGTAAGTCACAAGATATATATGATCCATATCGTCACTCTCTTCTCACTTAGTCTGCTTTTATCATCGATATAGCTAGGCATTCGGGCCGCCTGGCACGGCACGACACGGCCCGCGAGGCACGTTGGGCTGGCCGAGCCATGCCCTAGCGTGCTCCGAGTCCGACCGCTGGCCCGAGGCACTGCTAAAACACACTAGTTTCAGTTTTTCTTGACGTCATCCCGACCGACACTGATATGTTTATTATCAGTATCGGTTTTTGTTAGATCAGACACTATAGTGTTTCTTTCTAATGTCCGATGTGGACGGAGTAAGCAATGACCGACACTGAAGTCGTGTTCTGTACTTATTGTTTGCTCGTGACATCTATTGGTACCGACACTATTGAATAATGCGAGAAATTAGTGTCGTTTTGTAGGATGATGTTACTTGTGTCCGACACTGTTGGTGTCGAGTCGTAACGTTGGGGGCCATCAAAATTTGTTAGTGTTAGCTGTTACGTTCGACTGACATTGTTATAATTTTTAGAGTGACACTGTAGGCTCATTTTGTTGTAACGGGAGTAGCAGGTGTTGAAGAGAGTGGAAGCGACGAGGGCAATGACGAGGAGCTGTTGCTTCGCCATGCTAGCTTCTTACAGGTATTGGTGGTGGGTGCTCTGGTGTTAGATGGTCGAAAGCTCGATCTTGTAGATGGGATGCTTTGGGTAGCCCCGTCCTTGGTGTATATATAACCCTTGCAGAATCAGATGTTAATGACATTCCTTATTACTGCATAAATGGCATTCCATGCAAGCTATCACCATTTTGCAGAATTAATCTTCAATTCAATTACATTTATATATTGTTATGGCCAATATAAATGATGATATTCCATAATCAAAATGTGACCACGTTCCATTTGTGCAATAGATTCTATATATTTATTTCTTTATCTGCCTTGACATCCGTGAAAACATACATTATGGTCCTGTGTATTCATTTTCTAGGAATGATTGTTTCCCAATTTTTTGTACATGCTATTATATTCACCGAAGGACTTTACTGTTTGTAACAATACTAGTCATACATACGGACACAAGTTTTCTAATTTTGGCTCATGGGTCAACACAAAAACTCTCAAATGAAACAAAAATTCAATATATCCGCCATCACAAGTTCATCATATGAATATACTATGATGCTGAACAACAACTACCCTGGATACCTATTTGCATATCGGGTCACACCCATGCAACAAAATGATTCTGACGTTAATGTACCATTTAATTTCCTTCCTAAATTGCATTTCCATCCAAATATTCACTTTCGCATGCGTTCTCTCCACTTGTAACATGCTCCCCAATCTCCCATACATCACCCCCCAACCTGTGTCGTTGCAATATTTGATCTTCATGTATCTGGTGGGCCAGCACCATTAACCGGTGGTTTTCTCTGTCATTTAAGCTCGTTATGTGTCCAGGCTTCACAATTGATAGCCTTCTTAAGGAAAAGAGCAAATTTTAGAAATACCAGATTTTAGCATCGGTGTAACACAGAACCACGGGTTTTACATTTTTTTATTAAACCATAGATTCTAGGACCAAATAATATAGAACCACATATTTTACAGATTCGTGTCGTGTGGCTGCCCAAATCGAATGATGTGGAGATACAGGAATGCACGCAAGTGACGTGGCTGCCTTCTCCCGAAGGATGGATTTTTCAGTTTTTTTCCATCATCCTGCCATAGAAGAGCTCCCGGACTTGATGGAGAGACCATGACATGACAAAGAATCTGTAAAATATGTGGTTCGATCCTAAAATCTGTAGTTTAATGCAAAAAAAAATGTAAAACCTGTGGTTATGTGTTACACGAGTGCTAAAGTCTGGTGTTTTCTGTAATTTGCTCTTTTGTTAATTTGCTCATATTTCTTTTGAAACGCAGTAACTTTGATTCCGGCACCTGTGATTTTGGCCATTCCATGATCCTGAGCTCTACAAGATACTCCTCCCTCAGATTCTAAACTATTGTCGCTCTTGGTTTCTAACATTACATTTGTCTATTTGTTTTATTTAAAAGTGTAAAATATTATATATTTTATTATAATTTAATTAATTATTAAAGTTATTTAAAACCAAACTAATAATTTTACATATTTAAATTTTTTAAATAAAATAAATATTTAAAGATTATATTAGAAGGCAATATCGACAATAGTTTATGAACCGAATGAGTAAAAACCAAGTCTGGAAACTACCTCGATAGGTCGGGTTGGAAGTGCACGGGAGATTTCATAGCAAGAAGAGGGCATTCTTCTCCTGGAATTGGAAAGGAGAATTGCTTTCAGTAAACAACAGGTCCAAAATATCTGCTCCCTCTGGTGACTTCTACATCAACTTTGACTATTCGTCTTATTCAAAAAATTGTTCAAATTTATAAAATTATTAGTCGTGACTAATAATAAATCAAATAATAAAAAAAAATTACATATTTGAACAAAATTTTTAAATAAGACGAATAGTCAAAGTTGATATTATAAGTCAACGATGTCAATATTTTAAAACCAATCAGAGAAGTACTTTCCTCACTGTTTTCCACTTCATAAAAACCTATAACTTTCTTATCTCCAAAACCCCAATACCATTGCTACACTGTTACCGGTATGGTGTTGAAAATGTGATTGCGAATTGCTAGTTTTATCAAAAACCACAATTTTAGTCGGAGGTGTCCTATAGACGAATGGAAGTACATGATTGGGGAAAATAATTATATTGCACCGGTGCTACGTGGTATTGAAATTTAATATTAATTTATATGGTAACATGGGTGGTTAATATCAGCACTGATAGTTAATGTTGAGATCTGGTACCATATAATTTTTTTCTAATAGGTTCAAAGAAATTGGCCCCAACGCAAAAGACTACCTAGCTTGGCTGAGAAGACGCAACTGCAATTCCCTCCTTCAGAGGAAACCGACCATAGCGACGTCCAATGTACTGCCTTCACTGGTTTACATAATATAGTACAAACAGGCTCGTGTTCTCTGATTTACATGCTACGATTATGTAAATGCGATGGTTTCCTATTAAGCCTATCACATGCTGTTTGACATTATCAGAGTCGTACACCATTCTGGTTTGATGCTTGAAGGTCATGCTCTTCTAAACTGTATCAAAATGCTGATCGTCCGATAACTGAAATCAGTAAGCTTCATGTATTTATCAACAAGATCGATTCGCTTTGTGGAGATTTATATCAGCAAAATTTCTATGAGGGGGGTGAAAAGGCTGCTATGCATTCAGTATACCGAGAGCCAAAACGAGGTTCGTACTTACATGCACACGGCGGGCTTCTGTTGTTAACACATTAGCTACGCTTAAAACACAACCTTCAGCTCATAGAGCCGACCCACTCAGTCTCTACCTGTGCTAGCTTCCTTGCTACTCCCTGTTGTGGTGCTGCTACACTGCTCATCTTCCATCCTTGGCAGCCCTGAAAACAGGCTTACAGGCCAAGAAGCTGCCTGTATTGGGTACCTCGCTTGCGGTCGCGTCACACGGTTGGTAGCCTCCTGGCCTTCTGCTGGTTCATAGCCTGCCTTTGGAAAGAGCTTCAGTTCCCGTGGTGCTGCAGCGTATGGATGCTCAATCACTGTTGTGGATGGCAGTGGCTGCTGCAAGGGGATTAAAGTGCTTGCCACACTGGGTGGCTGCACTGGCTGCTGCGATGGGAAGACCGCACTTGCTGAGTCCGATTCAGCCGTCCCATGGCCCCAACCCGAATTACTGGACAGCCGTGTCAGCTCATTTTGAAGCTCCAGAATTTCTTTGCAGAGCGCACTAGTCTCATCCCGCATCTCATCTCTCTCCATCGTAACCTGTTTTGGGCATAGAAGAGACGGCTAATTAAGAACAGTTTACCCGCAGCTCCAGAATTTCTAAATCTCCAGATTTGCTGGAGTGCTACTCCTACAATGCATCAAATATAATTCACAGTTTGGATGAGCTTACATAATGGGATTCACTCTGAAGAGTGCTGTTTTCCTTGCGAAGTGATTCTACTTGAGAAAGAAGGTCCCTCAGTATTCTGGTGGTGTCGGCCAATATGCACGCCTTCCCATTGTTCTGCCTATCTTCATCTGTAAAAGATGCATTTGATCAGACAACCCAGGCAAATAAAGCTTTTTGGGATACAAACGGAAGCAGTCTACTTGTAAGCACTTCATTAGTGTACATGCCAGGAATAAAGAGTAAACATGAAAGAAAACAGTAGCGTAGCTGTAGAAAGACCAATTACACCCATACAAAGCTGCTTCAAGTAGCAATGCTGCCACTGACTATATCAGCGTGTGCCCACTCACCGAGCATATCACCGAGCTCGACGAAGAGATCATTTAGCTGGTCACGTTTAAGCTTCTCCCTCTCAGCTTTGTGGACCTTCCTTGGGGCCTTCTTCTGGATCTTCTTACTAGACGCAGGCCTGTCCAAGCTCAAAAATGGAACCGATCTCAGCAACAATGTAAGCCAGCCACAATTCTTTTTTTTTTTCGAAAAGACAGGGCAGCCACAATTCTGAACCTTTGGTTTCTATTTGATCCTCGCAAAAGTATTCGATTAACTGAGCAGCAACACTAACTGATGTAACTTGTTTTGGCAGGCCAGAACTCAACAGTATTCGACTACTTCTACCAATTAAGCTTCTACTGTAATTTTCAGCTTGTGTGCGCTGAGTAATCGTTTCTTTTTTTCAGGGCAACTAACTCAATCTAGAACAGCAATAGTCTGGACTCCGGCGCACCACTCAATGGGCACTCGGACAGGAAAGGAATGTGGAACAGTTGCAGCCAAAAGAAATCCTCTCCTCTCTAATGGAGGTCTTACCCAAGGGGCAGTTTGTCCGTTGCGGCGGCCGTGCTGACGGCGGTGGCGACGCTTCCCCTGTCGGAGGGCACCATTCCGAGCTCTTCCGACTCACTCCTTCCCCTGCAGATACCAACGAACCAAGAACCCACCGGTCACAACCGAAATTCTAGCAGCCCGCTAATCTCTCACGATCCCCAAGCACAGGAGAACGAAAGACCACAGTGAATGAAGAGATACCTCGAATCGGAAGCGAGCCTACTCGGCGCCGGAGGGAACCGGAGAGCGCGCGCGGACTGGAGAGGAGCCTCTGGCTGCGCCGCCCCTTCTCCTCGCCTCCTCGGCGTCCTCGCTCGCTGCTGTTCGTGGTTCGTTGGTCTTCAGTTCAGCTTTCAGCGGGCAGCCGGGCACGGGGAAAAGAGAAGAGGAGGCGCGTGGCCGGGGGCCCTCTCGCAGCGCGGGCACGTAACGGCGCGTGCCGTTCCGTCGGGCGCCGGTGGCGTGGCCGCGTGGGACGAGCCGTGGGTCCGGAGAACTTTTGAGGCCCACGCGTCGGTGGGCGTGAGTAAGGAGGTTGGGTGTGGTTCCCGTGGAGAGGAGCACGCGGGCGCGCGTGGAAGGCACCCCCCGGCGCTCCCGCCTGGCGCGTGCCGCTGCGTGGCCCTCCACGGCCGGGCTCATGCGTCGCGCTCGCACTGCCTGTGGGCCTCTGCTTTGCTCTTCCCTTAATTTCTCTTGCGTCATCTCGGCACTACTGTAGGTCACTTTACTGTCCATATTTGTGAGTGGTCTTTTGTTGTTTCTCAGAACTTATCATTTCATTCTTTGTTATTATATTTCTGTTTTAAATTATTATCAATGTTAATTTTAAATAAGATAAATTATATAAAATAATATCTGATAACAATTTAAAAATAAAGGAGTATATTTATTCTTAGACAGCACTTGCTTTGGTATGAAAAGGGGCCGAAGTCCCGTGCAGCATGCAGAGCATTGCCGCTTGCATGGTTGGCGACGGCCGTCCCGGCCCGACGACGCGCGCACGTTGCGGCCACGAGCCTCCACGGTAGCACCTCGGCCCCACCGCACTTCGGTCCAAGGCGTCTGCACGCCAGAGGGCCGGCTCGTGCCGCCGCCCAGCCCGTCTCGTGCAGTCTTGATCGCGCCCGTTGCTGCCGTCTCCAATTGTGATTCGTGCTTGCCTTGTTTCAGTCTCTCCGGACTCAGCCACCAACTTTTTTAAAATAACTTTTAAAATAGTCGAATTTTATGAATTTATCCTTCAACTTTCAGAGATATTAATTTAATCCTTAAACTTTAGGTAACAATGTTCATTTTCTTTCCTTATTGAAGCTGGCCATCCAAATGTCACATCTAGAAGTGATAAAAAGGCTCCTCACAGATTATTTCACAAATTTTTCTGGGCTTTTATTAAATTTGAGTTTAAAAATAAATAAAAATTGTGTCAGATCTTTCAATCTGGCACTCACTATTTTTAGTTTATTTTTTTCAGTTTGTTTTCACTCTAGTCGCATCACATCAGCTTTTATGTTACGCCCAATTTCTCTCCTCTCAATCCGTAAAAGATCATGATTTTGCCAGTCTTAAAAATATTTTGAGTAGCATTTAGAAGCAGGCAGCAGCCAATACAGCCTCCAGTGTAGTAAAAAAATAATAATTAACTTTGCAACTGAAATTTAGAGGCTAAATTTGACGCCTTTGAATTTTTAAGGATGAAACTGAAGTTTTGCTGATACTTTAATGATGAATTTGACTATTTCTCCTTTTATGTTCATGAAGTGTTGTAATTTTTTTAGGCCACCAGCCATTTATACTTGCTTAAATCAAACGAACTTTTAAAAATTGCAGAAAAGAGATTTATTCTCTCTAGTTTTAAAAATATTGACACCGTTGACTTCTAACATTATCTTTGACCATTTAGCTTATTCAAAATATTTAAACAAATGTGTAAAATTATTAGTTATATGTTAGATATTAGTAATGATAAAATATATTTATTTATCATACTTTGTTTAATAAAATGAATAGTAAAATATGATGTTAAAAGTTAACAGTGTCAATATTTTAAAACCGAAGAGAATACAATACGAGGATTCACCTTTTTTAATCTTAAACGCTGCAGCAAGCTGTCATAGTTATCTCGTGAAATTCAGCAAAATTACCCACATTACCACAAGTGTACACTGGACAGTTGTTATAATCTTGCTCGGGTTGGAAAAAAAGTTAAGAGGCGCAGGGAAGCCTTAGAACACTTATTCTATTCTATTGCTTAATTTTTTTAATTTATAATTACACTTATTTATAGCCTCTACAGCTAACTCTAACTCTAGATCTTGTATTAAAGGATGATCCTATCTATTCTATCTCTAAATTAAAAGATCTCTCCAAACTAAAGATCTTATATATAAAAAAAAGATTATCTTAATTGAAAAAAAATATGAAAAAGATAATAATGGCTGATATTAGCCTCTGAATAGGCCGGCTGAGGTGACGCCAGCCCCCTAGTGCACATAATAGTACTCTTTTGTTCCTATTTACTTGTTATTTTATTATTTTATGTGTGGACATAAAGAGTAATGATGATAAAAAATGTTGAATGTGCTGAAAATAAGATGAAGAGAGATAAAGATGTATTAAAAATATAAAAAAATGTATTAAAAAATGAGGATGACGAAAAAATTTATGAAATCTAGAATGCCAAGTAGTTGGAGTCTCTCATTATCATCCGTCTGTTAAGTGCTCATGTTCATTAATTATTTTCTCTTTTTTTTGACGATTTTTAGGTTCGAATTTGGTGACATGATGCGCCTGTTATTTGAAGATGTGTCGCAATCCAAACCACACACATACGGAGGAGTAGAAGTAAACTATCACCCAGGAGGCCTGATGACATTTGATAAAGACGGTAATCACAACAAAGTTAGTTCTGGGGGACCTTTATGTGCAAACGTGAACACATAGTGTCGACATCCAGCTGAAAGCTATAACCAGATTCAGTTTTTCAATTTCCTCCTGACAGCATCTTCCTCTATGAACGCATGTGTACCATGGATTTACAGAGAGTTAAAACAGAGACTGATGTTGCACAAAAAAGGGATAATTCTCAGCCAATTGTCAAATAAGAGCATACTTCCCCATTCTGACTCCACATAGCGTCAGTAATGAAGAGAACTTGAACTGAAGAAAACCATATACTCTGCTATTATTTCTTAGGAGTATAAGAGAAACATGCAAAAAGGAGAATAAGATAACTAAATGTAATCTCGCTTTTCATTATGGTCACACAATTATGTCCCTTAGACTGAAATGGTTGTTAATTCAAATTAAGATAAACTCTCCAATTCAAGAACAAATCAAGATACACTCTCTATTTCAATAAATTCTAAGATACAACGACCAAAACTATAGGAGAAGGCAGGGTTTCCCAAGTAACATGTGCCTGAACTAAAAGATCAAGCACCCTCTTAGTTAATTTCTTGCTGATGGAAGTTAACAAGATCCCAAAATTATAAGCAGCTGCATCTGTCCCGGACATGAGTCACATGTGAAAGGTCCATCCATCAGCAGCTATGCACCAGTGGAAATCAAATTCCAAGTTCCCCAAATTTTACTCTCCCGATCGTCTAGAACTCAACATGGAATGTTGATTTCCAAACTATACTTAACAGTTTTGTTTCGATAAATATAGTCAGGGGCCAAGTACTCCATGGGAATTGAAAATATAATGATACCAACATTAACTGCTTTTATCTGTGATAGCCCAGTATTTCTTAACTGAAAAGAGTATCTTCTCAGGCATATGAGGGCCACCCTCATGGTCAGCCAACCTGGTGTCCCACCGCATAGCTTTGGCTATTTTTTCCACTTTCACAAGAACATCAACCTTGTCACGGATTATAACTGCACCCTCTGGGCGTAGAATTCGGTCCATTTCTAGGAGTATATCTTCAAATTTACACCTGTTTTGTAGCACATATGTCAGTCAGGTGGATTTATCCAAAACTTGGAATAGCAGTGTAGTTTTCTCCAAGTCACTTACTTGTTTTCATATAAGGTGAAAATTGCATTAGCATGAATGAGGTCATATGTCCTTGGGTAAGTAGAAAATCCTTCACACCTGGAAAAACAGTGAAGAAAAAAAGAACACATAAACATTTATCTAGAAGAATCATTAATATTATACCAAACAAGATATCATAGCCAAAATACAAACGATTCACATAGCAAGCTTGATAATAGTTATGCCATAACATACTTCACCCCAAAGCCTCATTTTCCTAATATAATGGTTAATAAATCTACCCCTTTCAACACTGTTCTCTTCTGAAAGGAAAATCCCATAGACAACAAAGTAAAAAGGGTCTCTTCTGAAAGACAATTATAGAAACAATTTCAGAATACATGCGATAAAATAGGATGAAGTTACAAGAGGAACCCTTGAGAGCAATACGAAATAGTACTACATACCAATCATGATACATTCCAATTAATCCACGCTCATAAATCACACCCAAAGTGGAAGTATCTGTAATTGTTGGAACAACATTCATGACCCACAGCTTCGGAGACTCCAGTGCAGCAGCAAAGCTACCAAGGCCAGCATTCATGTCCATAATATTGCGATATCTTCCAGTATCAAGCAAGTTATTCGTTTTCTTATAAGCCATAACATGTTTCTGCCAAAGTTTATTGTCCTCTTTATATGACTGAACCGAGAACCCAGGCACAGAACCAAGGGCTATCCGAGGAGGCACTGCATTGAGCCTTTTGGGGAAAGGCTCTAATTGACCACCAGCAACTTCTGATACACTATTAACGTCAGGAAGGGGGGTTATACAAACTGTCATCTTCTTGTACCTGCATTTGGCAAATGAAATCCAATTCAGTAACTATAGGATGATGAAAGGTGAAGGCGAAAAAGATTCATAAGGACAACCCTTACCATATATCACTATCATTTGTCAAATCACACTTGCCAACTTTTGCATTATCTTGTTTCTTGGAGCAAGACTTGTCATTCAATCTCTTTCTCCATATGGCAATACCATCCTTCTCAGAAATTTTCTTCCAACAAAGAAGCTCTGCAAATTGTTCAATCTTTCTTTGCTCATTCTGAAGATCTTCCTTTGTTCGCTGCCACCCCTTATAGTGAATTTTCCAGCCAATGGGTGGACCCGAGAGTACCCAGTATCCACCAGGCCTAAGTACCCTGTCAACTTCCATTATGTACATGCCATCTGCAGAAACGGTGAGTTGATAATATTACCATGCTTCAGATATTTGATCTATGGACACTTAATACCATCAAGAAATGGCCATAGTGTGTTCTTACCATTTCCACCCCATGGAATTAAACATCTCGAGCAATGTGCCATGTCAAAGACATGAGACGGGAATGGCAGCTTTATTGATCCAAGGACACCAATATATGCAGGGACACCTCTTTCCAATGCAAACTGTACTTGTGCCTCATGATTGTCCTTTGGTGCAAATGACATGGTCAAAACATTTTTCTTCAACAGGTAAGCACCCAAACTGGCAACCTAAATGAGAAAATAAGCAAATAGAAAAAAGAAAGAAAAGTTTAGAGATTATACCAAGAAAGAATAACAAATTAATGCATTGCACAGTGAGAATAGATTTGCATCTTCAAAGTTTAGCTGTCACGTACCCCGCAGCCAGTATCTAGTGCAGTTCTGACTTTTCCTTCAGCAATTGGAATTACAGAGGCAAGGTGATCTATATATTTATCTGCACCCTGAGGAAACTGTGTTCCACCGCCGGGAAACCTGAACACATTCCCCTCATAGTGCACCCAGTTCTGAATGGCCTTTTCAACTGTAAGGCTCTTGTGAGGTACATTGGCATAAGGAACAAAATCACGGCTTTTTGGCCATCGAAAAGGAGCAACATAACCCTTTGGTGCTGGAATAAGACAGTGAAGCTTCTCCGTTTCAGGCGGGCAATGCCTCTCCCGATATATCATGTTGTCCCTAGGGAAGGTCATTGCACGCTTTTGCTCTTCGCATGGAGTGTAATCAGTGTACTGCTCACCACATGGCTTGAACTCTTTAACTTCAGAACTGCCGGTACCGTTAGGGAGGCCTGAAGCACTATGATGAGTCTCAAAATTCAAATTTGTGAGCTGTACACATTTAGTCTGCTCATTCACCCAAGTTTGTATTCTGTCTCCTCCTCCGGAACCACTTCTTCGCCAAAGACCCAGGAGGTAGAAGAAGGAACAAAGGCCAAACACTACGACTACAAGTAGGGTGTTTCTGGTCCTGTTCTCAGTCAAACCTCGAGCCATACCACACCCTAACAAATTTTAAATCCAGATTCAGTGAGTGCAGTTATTATCTATGCACACAAATCAACTACAGGTAACACTAACAGGAATTTGAGATGAATCCATTAAGTGGTAAATCCATATTTCATGAAAAGGCTATGAATCGTCTGACAATTGAAATATATGTATGTACCAAACTACTGGGTGAAGAATAGCATTTGTATAGTATCAAGCACTTGGGATATCTATGCGGAAAATATCAATGCTCGCAAGCTCAACCAGTCCTTCTCAATCATCAATAGTTTTTTTTTAAAAAAAAATCTTTTTTCTCGTCTCCTTATCTGAGGAAGAAACTATTTATAAAATTAATTCTAAATATTCAATGTCGCATCCTGCAAACTCCATTTGGAACCCCAGAATTCGAAAGTAAACTGTCGAAGTGTGCAACATTAATTCGAAAGCATCTTATCTACTAAAGGAAAAACAATTACATTTCTAAAAAAAAAAGGAAAAACAATTACAGCCCTACTTGAACACATGGCAGCCGAAACTGCCCAACCTGGTTTTACTAAGCATAGATCACGGAACCCAGGAGCAAAATTGTATCACTTTAGGCGCAAATCCTTGCAAATTTTCTCGTGATGCTCGGTGCCGTCCCCAAGTTAATTCGCACCCCCTAATATTCCCAGAGAAACACCTACTAGTAGCAAGGACTACTAAACCTCTGATGATTGTTGAGGTATCGCAAGGCGCCAAAAGAGCTGTTGAACACATAGAACTAGGAGATAACCCTGATCCAAGATAACTGAACAAGAACCAGTCACCTTTGGAGATCCAGAGCGTGGCACGGATCGGCAGAACTTGCGAGGATCCCGAAGAATTCAGAGGGGACCTAACAATGAATCGGGATCGCGCTATCTCGGGTCGACCAGTCACCGGCGGCGGAGGAAAAGGGGCGGTGCGACTGAGGAAGTGGCCGAGGCGGCTGCTTTGCTCTCGCCCACTTGGTTGAGTGGAACCGGACCAAATGCGGGCCCGGCCGTTTCAGTGGTTCTATGAAGACCGTCTGATCGGCCACGTGTAGGGCGAATTTTCTTGCGGGACTATCAGATTATCAGTCCCAAGTCGCGACGTTTGCTCCCGCTGCTTTGAGCTGCCTGTTTTTCACTTTCTGTCGTCCCAACTCTCGCGGTCTCGGTTAAAAAAAAAAAAAAAAAAACTTTCGCAGTCTCCCCCTGATCCCGGCGATCCGACCGAAGAGCGAGACAGCCTTCCCTAAGCGACGCTGCTCTTCTTCTTCCGCATCGTACAGTTCGATATCCAGTTGGGATGCTCATGCTCTGGCCGCGTGCCTTTGGCGATCTCGAGTGCCATCGTTCCGCTCGACGGAATGCCTCATCAAACAGAACGTCCATGGGTTGGGTTGTAACGGGAGTGGCGACGGGCGCGTTGGCGTTGCAATCATCCCAGCAAGTATTTGCTTCTGTACTCTGGGGAGGGGCTATATGCATGATACTTTGATGGGTGGTGCTATTTGATTGCTGTGTGCTTAACTAGGATCATTTCGTTTTTTATAAGAGTTGTTCATGTAACTTATTTACACTTGACTGAAGTGACAGATTTGCTTGCAGTGGCACAGAACCTCTACAAAAAGAACCTTCTCCAAGGAATGTCAAAATCTTGATTCAGCCAGGCTACTCTTCACATAATCTCATTACGTGTCTTTTATTTAATTTTCAAAGGATTTTAATCAGGTGTTTTTGCAACATGCTTTGCAGGCATGGACTATCCAAGACCACAACCCAAACAGATTGTGCGCTTTTCGCAGAAGCGAGTGTATGGAGGTTCGTTCAAACATGCTGCTCTTTCTCTTTTACCCCTTTGTTTTGTTGAACTTCTTTTCTGTTCACTAACACCAGCTAAAATGTTTCAGTTGTGTACTTAACTTGGTACAGCTTAGTTTATACCCTTCCTTTCGTAATTCCTTCCTTTCGTAATTGAAAATAGCATCACATAATGAACTTTAACACTACTACTGTAGTAGTGGCCAGTGGGGACACAGAAAATATTTTTTAAAGTAAGCTTTACTAGGTAGTCTAACTTTGCTCAGATTGATAACTGACATTTTCGTCCAAATGCTGTAAATATTTGTGGATCATTTACCTTGGTTGACATGGCCACCTTATGCAACCACGAGAAATTAAGTGTCATGCTGAAAATCACTTTTTTTGTTTCATATCAATAGTTTTTTCCTTTCCTTATCTGTTGATAGTAAATGGAAGCAACTATGTCGTAAGGGCTCATATAAAGAGAGGGGAAAAGAACATGTGTTTAGGTCCGATGCAATCTTTGATAAAAGCATGTTCATTGCGTACTTGTATGTCTTTTACAAGCATCTAACTTTGCAAGTAGCTATGAAAAAAGGTAGAAATAACTGTGCCATTTTGAAATCGTTGAGGATTCTACTTTAATAAGTGCATCATCATTACTCTGATTATATCAATATGTTATCTGCTCTAAGATCATAGTGCTTTCCATGTGCTTGTTCCTTCTTTGTTGCAATACCGATTGCTTAGCAGAGAAGCAAATTTATTTTCTTCCCTGTGGCAATTTTTAATATAGGACTCTTAGACCAAATTTTCTACATTAACTAGAATGATATGATGGCTCCTTTTTCTCACAGGATCCTAATTTTTATACAGTCATGACATCCATAGAACAAAGCCTACTCATATATTCATGATTCCTTTAGCAAGAGTGGGGTTAAATGCAGGAATCTGTTGGCTTCAAAATAAAATACTCCCTCCAGTCCCATAATTCTTGACGTTTTAGAAAACAACACGGTCTTCAAAATGCAATTGACTTATATTTTTTCTATAAGCTTTTATTCAAAAGTGGCATATGTATACTTTTATAAAAGAGCGTTTTGAGACAAATCTATTCATATAGTTTTCACATTTTCAAATTTAACCAACTTAAAGTTATTTGTAATTTATGTTTTCAATGTTTGACTAAGTGTTTTCCAAAACGTCAAGAATTATGGGACTGGAGGGAGTAGTTGAATGAGCACATTAAGAATCTCTCACAAAGAAAAGACTAAATCATGGAATTCCGCCAGCCGCCTTTAATTAGCCTTCTTTTCTTTTGCAACAAGGTTGATTTTGTGGGCTCCCTTGCCCTCTAAACAAGCAGGGATCTTTAGCATATCTAGCATCTCTTTTCAACAATTTCTCTTCTTGTTTTAATTTGAACCTAAGTGCTCAGCATTCAACAGCAAGTAATATCTTTACTTAAAGAAGTTACCTGCTGTTTTTTCATCTTTTCCACTTTGGCACCAGCAAAATGCTACGCGCGCTTGGACCATGACCAGCTCCAAGAAACCACACCCGTTGGATCCTGAAAACTCTTGTTGATGCTTTAAGATTCACCTCACCCTCTTTGCATTCTGCAGTAAAGCAGGTAAAGCATTGCATGTTACTAGCGTACATGAAAAAATGTGAGGAAAAAAAAGGAAGCTATTGAAACTTGGTGCAGATCGTTTAAGTTTGAACGGTTATAGCTTTTTGATTGCCTTGGAAGATTCAAAGTGAAAAGGGTGCTCCTAGTCCTAGCAGGAGCGGCAAGCACCAAAATGAAAAGCATGCAAAAGCGCAAAGCGTTACACATTGTACTCTGCTGCCTGCCACTCATCTCTCACATAGTTTTCACCTCTTATCTTACAACTACGATCTATAGCTGCTTCAGTGCTGGTTTTAGGAGTTTTTTTATTATTTAATCCTTTTCATTAATATTTTAAAAACCGTATCGAACTAAATTTCTAAGATTAAATAATTAGTTATGATTAAATAATTAAAAAAGGATTAAATAATAAAAAAACTCTGGTTTTACTGAGGTGGAGAAAGATGACAACGGCGGTCTAACAAACAAGCCTTTGGTTTTAGCTGTTGCCCTTATCCCCTACACTACTACTACTGCTTTAGGTTTGCCTGTTGGGAGTGACATCCCCTCCAACGACTTTGCCAAAATCTCCTTCCTACGCCTCAACTGTCAGTGTCACAGAACCTTCCATTTGGCAGCCTTAGACGACGTGCTTCTCCTGTCCCTTTGTGCTTTTGGACTCGCGGGGGGCCTGGGCTATATCTACAGACCAGACACGGCTGCGACTGATCGATCATTGTATACCGCAGGAGCCAAACCAGTAGCGATCGATCCGGATCCCAGCCTCCCAGGCAGAAGTTGCATGTCTCCTCCTGAGGAGCAGCAAGCAACATGGCAAACACTAGGACGAGAAGATGGTCGGGTCTGTTTGCTCTCTCGGCCGTTGTTTGCCTCCTGTTGTTGGTGCTGCTCCCAGGCCCAGCTGCGACGGTGCACGGCCTGAGGCGAGAGGAGTTCGTCCTGCAAGCGCCTGCGGAGGCGCCTGAGGCCGCCGGCGGTGGTGGCGCTGTCAGCGTCGACGCGGCAGGGGAGCGGTTCGCGGCGGCCACCGCGACGGCTGTTGGCGCCGCCGCGCGGATGAGCAAGTGGAGGGTTCGGCGGGGCTCGGACCCGATACACAATCGGAGCTGACGCTCCGGCTGCACTGCTCGCTGTCGCTCCGACAGACAGGGGAGTTGAGGCTGAGAAGTGAGAAAGCAGGCAGGTGCACTTCTCTGAGGCCATTTCGTTCCATGGATTTGTTGAGGACTGCTTCAGGGCAGGCGAACCGGCTGGGCTCGCCATTCCTCCATCTGTTTTCGCTGCTGGGAGTGGGTGAGTGAGGAATCTGTAGGCAGATACTCGGAACAGAGACGAGGAGTTCATGCAGGAGATTTGGTCGCGACGGACAAGATGGACTTTCTTTGGGTAGCTTTTGGATCTCAGTTGCCACTAGATCAATGTAACGTAGGAGTGGTAAGTAGCAGTACTAATGTAGCTCATTCAGTCGTAGTGTAATATAGTAATTCCTCGTCAGAGGTTGAGACGGGTTCTTGTTCCCCTTGCACGTTCGTCAGAGATCAACGTTGCTAGCTAGCTAGCTAGTCCTGAGCGCTTTCAGAGTAT
Source organism: Zoysia pacifica (assembly GCA_001602315.1). NCBI lineage: Eukaryota > Viridiplantae > Streptophyta > Magnoliopsida > Poales > Poaceae > Zoysia > Zoysia pacifica. Next base: position 506,534 of record BCLH01000002.1, on the reverse strand, counting down.
GCTCACATGCATTTCTATGCTCTCGCCTCGCCACTCGATTTCGCACAGTCACGCCACGCGACGGAACGTTCTTCCCAGGTGTGCGCTGGACGCTGGCTGCGAAGGTTCACGGTGATTGCTCTGTTTCGCCTCCGCGAAATGCTGGGTCGGTGCCGTCCGCCGTGCCGTGGAAGGGGTGAAGAGGGGTTGAAAAAAATTAACTAAAGATCAAAATTTTATTTATTTTTAATTGAAATTTAGTAAAAATCAAAATAATTTAGAAAAAAAATTGATGGATCCAACCATTTTTACACCCGTAGCCGTGGTCCGCCTCCGAGGAAGGAGGGCTCGGCCGTGCCCGGGTCGGTCGGCACGGCAGCATTGAAACAGGGGAGTGAGCAGTGGCCGCGGCCGGAGTCGGGGCGAGGGCACGGAGCGTCGGCACCTCGTGCCGTGCTCGTCCTGATCGCTTCTAGAACAAACAAAACCGTGACCCGTACAAGTGCGAACGAGTGTGTACACGACGCAACGCGTGCCGTGGCGAGCGTCCCGTTACCCATGCCTCCTTCAATTCGCGTCAGCAGAGTATACATAATCTAAGCCGCAAATATGTTACTTTCTCTATTTTTTAATTGATATGGTACATTTAATTTTGACTATTTGTTTTATTTAAAATTTTTTTATAAATTTTATATAATTTGTTATAATTTTATTTATCACTAAAATTATTTGAGTTGTAACTTAAAATTTTACACATTCAAATAATTTTTTTAAATAAGATGAATGATTAAAGTTGAATATAAAAATTCAACAATATCAATTAAAGAACGGAGAGAGTAAGTTTTCTTTCTCTCTTGTTCGACCTTAATTTGTTGCCATCGTGACAATCATTTCATTTTACTTTTACCTAAAATTATTATCATAATGAATTAACGGTAATAACTTGAAACAGAGATAGTTTGGATTCAACATCAGGTGTTACATACAAGCTTTTGCACGTCCGAACCAAACAAGTGCTCCCTCTATTTCAAAATATAAACATTTTTAAATTTAGTCAAAGTCAAAGTTTTATCACTTTGACTATTAATGATGTATAATTAATAATAATTTATTATATAAAAATTATATTTTTTTAAATTTATCATAGATTAAATTTTTATAAAAATATATATATATATTTATATTAGAAAATATACAAACGCAGTGTAGCAGTAATTTTGTTCTATTTTCTTTGATATTTTTTTTATTTTTTCAGTAATTTTATTTTAAATATTTTATTAATTTTCTCTTGTTTACTAATTTTGTTAAATTTTCCTTCAGTAATTTTTGTATTTCTTCAATAATTTCTTATCCTCCAGTAATTTTATTCCAATCCCTTTAGTAATTTTGTATTTAATCTATTAGTAATTTATCATGCTTCAGTAATTTAATTCAATTTCATTTAGCAATTTTTATTTTCTTCAATAATTTTATTTTGAGTGTAAAATAACTAGGATGTAGAATAGCAGTATCATTAGAAAATATGTAATTTTTTAAATATTATTAGTAAAAATTAAAAGATTTTGACTTTATTTAAATTTAAAAATAGTTATATTTTAGAACAGAGGCCAGTACTGACTACTGAGAATATAGATAAATATTATTTCTAACGCATGCAGTGGTATCAAACAGTCGATCATCGTCTGCATACATTTGGAACGCAGCGATGCAAATAGTAGTGCAGTGACGGGAAAAGAAGCAACTAGTGGTACTGGAACATCACTACCTAAACTAGTGGAGTACTAGGCAAAATTAAGCTACCCAGGTCCTCAACGAAATTCCAAGATTAACTGGACACGGTGGAGCAATTATTAGCGGTAGAAACCGTAATGCAGCGTGGCGTCGAGCAGCAAGCCCCCCTGCGCCGAAACCAGCTGCTCGCCGCAGCCGTCGTCCCCCAGAAGCCACGACTCGATCGCCGACAGCGGCACGTCCGCGTCCGCTTCGCGCCGGAACAGCGGCCCGCCGTCCCTCGCGGCGCGGTTGGACGCGCTGGTGGAAGTAGACCCTGCTGCCGAGCAGTCTGTGAGGTCGGACGACGACCCGGGCGCGCTCTCGGCGGGCGTCGTCGTCGTCGCCCACCCGTCCAGCATCGTGGCGAAGTTCCCCGCGGTGAGCGCGTATGACGGCGCCTGCACCGCGGCCGGCTCGTTGGACCGCACTGGCGGGCTCGTGGTGGTCGTCGGCGTCGTCGTCCCGGACACGTCGACGGAGAGGGCCTCGCGCAGGGCGCGCCTGGCGAGGTCGATGTCGGTCTGCAGCCGGAGCTCCCACTTCCCCTTCGTACCGGACGGTTGCTGCTGCTGCTGCTGGAGGGCACCGAGCTTCTTCTTGAGGTGCGTGTTCCAGTAGTTCTTGACGTCGTTGTCGGTGCGGTCGGGCAGGTACGATGCGATGGCGGCCCAGCGGTTGCCGAGCAGCGCCTGCAGGTGGACGATGAGGCGGTCCTCCCGGTCCGAGAACCCGCCGCGGCGGATGCCCGGGCGGAGGTAGTTGGTCCACCGCAGCCGGCAGCTCTTGCTGCACCGCGCCAAACCCGTCGCGGCCGGGACGGCGCGCCAGTTCCCCGGCCCGTGCTCCTGCACGTAGGAGACCAGGACCAGGTCCTCCTCCGGCGTCCACGGGCCCTTCTTCACGCCCTCCCTGTCGCAGCACGGCGGACGGCCCATCGGGATGGAGGCGACGACGCCGACGAGCAGCTGTGACCTGCAGCAGTTGCCGTGTTTGGTATACGCAAAGACAAGGGTCCATGGGATCTTATTTATGCACACGGCCCGCAGCACGGGATTTGAACGCGGCATAAGCGCTGACCTTTGCTCCATAAGTAAACCCTTAATAATGGATGGGGCTGTAAAAACGCGGCGCTGGCAGAGAAAGCTGAGTGGTGGCAAAAAAATGTGAAGTCAACAGAGTCAAGCCTGCAGTTACTGTGACTCAGCAGCATTATTTTTTTAATCTCTCTCCTACTTTAGAGCATCCACAATATGTTCAAAAAGTGAATCATAAGGTATAAATTATTGCTTAGAGTTGTTCACAAACATTATAAAAGTTGTCAATAATAAAAAAACAACTAAAGCTATCTATAAGCTTATGATCAAGCCATAAGAAATAAAAAAATATTGTTTATCCCTTCTTCACTCTCTCGTTAGTAGTGAATATGATTTTTTTTATTTAATAGTGAGTTTAGTGGTTACTTACACATTGTGCATCTTATAGACAACTAAAATTTACTTTCATAAGGCTTCACTCTTATGGTGCCCTTAGCATGCGACAAGTCACCATGAGGGTTAACAAAGTCAACAAAATCGATTAAAATTAGAAGTTTTTGTGAAAATAGGTGAAACCAATCTGACTTAATCTTTTCGGATGATCTGACTTAATCTTTTCGGATGACAGATTTACTTTAGAAATGATTAGCCGATCGATTTTCAATCAAATATAAAAATGTTACTGTAGTGATATTTTGACCCTTGCTCCCGTTTGACCTAGCGGCGAAGCTACTTTGGATGTGAGCTGACACTGATAAATTGCCACAAAACTAAAGTGTAAAATCTACTACGGTGTGAGTACGTGCCTGGGTACTTCCAAGTACTCGAACACACTACCGCATTTTTTTTTTTATCCAGATGGAAGCAAGCTGCTACTAGTAATACAGGAGCATTATAGCTTAGACCTCATTTAGAATGCAGAAATATTAGAAAAATGCCGGCGCCGGCAGAGAGAGCTGAGTGATGGCAAAAATGTGAAGTCGACAGAGTCAAGCCTCCATTTACTGTGACTCAGCGGCACTATTTTTTTAGCAATCCAAGTCCTTTCCAATAGAGGCCAAAATGCAGACAAATACTGATAGCAGGAAATTTGAACCTATTTCTAATAGTTGGATCGGAAATGGACAATTCGGATTTGATGCTACAGTGTGGCTCGATGAACAGTACTTCGTGGATGAACAGTACCAAAATTTACCCTGTATCAGTTACTACTGGTAATTTACTTACTGTTCCATATACATAAACAGTATTCCTCTGCATTACATCATAGGAATCGGATCTTTTTTTAGATAATGACTTACCAGCACTTTGCGTGCATGCATATGCTACAACTCTCTCCTGCTTTGGCGCGCCACAAGTCACCTTGAGGGTTAACAAAGTTAACAAAATTGACTAAAATTAGTAGTTTTCGAGAAAATAGGTTTACAGTAGAAACCAACATGCCAATTTCACTTATTAGCTGATCGGTTTTCAGTCACAATAAAAAAAAATGCTACTCTAGTGAAATTTTGACACTTAGTCCCACTGGACCTAGCGAGGAAGCTACCTTTGGGTGTGAGCTGACACCGATAAATTGCTACATAACTAAGACCTTGTTTATTTTCCTAGTAATTATAATCTATGAATTATATAATCTAGATTATATTTTAAAGATTATAATCTATGTTTATCTGTTTGAGAGTTTAGATTATTTTTTTTATTTGTATAAGACAAAATAATGAAGTGTGGAGTGTATGTTATTGAAATGATAGGAGAGTGAGTAATTTTGATGAAAAAAGCATAAGTAGTGGGTTTTTTATACCAAATAATTTAAAATAACTTTTTTTGAGATAGATTATTAGATTATCATAATATGAGGTCTCATATTATATAATCTAAATGAATAATCTACTTATTTGTGTTACAATCAGATTATTTAATTTAGATTATATAATTTAGGTAGATTATAATTTGAAACAGACATGCATCTAAAGTGTAAAATCTACTCCGGTGTGTGAGTAATACGTACGTGCCTAGTACTTCGAAGTACTCGAACACACTACCGCATAATTTTTTTTATCCAGATGGAAGCAAGCTGCTACTACTAACACTGGAGCATTATATCGTAGACCTCATTTAGAATGCAGAAATATTAAAAAAATCAGTTTAATTTTACAGAAATTTTTTTAAAAAATTCATCTTCTAAAAGAGCCTTGTAGTACGTGTATACTACAGTATGTACTGATTCACGCGACCCTACATTGCCGGGCGCGATACACCCTTGACTACCAACCGACCCATGAACAAAGGAGGTCAACCCCATATGAACACAGTAAATGTCAGTGATCGAAAGTCAACAACTGTCCACAGTACAGGGTCAGCTCTCTAGCATGGCATCGGGATTGAAATATGCATTCACGAGAAGGAGCATTTTTAAAGAGAAGCCACAGGCGCTTCCACTGGCAAGAGATATCTGACGAAAAATCTTAGACCAGTAAGTGCCGCAATTACTCTCTCTATTTTAAAATAAATGATATTTGTGATTTTTTAAAATCAATGTATAACTATTTATTTTATTTAAAAAATTTATAAAATTGCAAAAATAAACAAATCAAGCTTAAAGTACTTATAATAATAAATTATTTTATAATAAAATAAATAATTTTTTTATAATTTTTTAATAAGAAGAATGATTAAAAATAAATATTAAAAATATAAAAAAACACTTATTTTAGAACGGAGTAACTTAATTGCTTGTACCAGTTAAGCACTTCTAATTAGGGTTTCTTTTGAAACGTAATATTTTCATAGATCATACATAAATCTATAAAAATCAGTTCAATTTTATAAAAAAACAAAAATTAGAAAAAAAAAATTCATTCCACACCCCTCAGCATCCATGAGTTCATGTGAAAGATATGGCATGTGCATTCTCCATTACATACTCTTTCTAAATAATAATAATAATAATAATAATATAGTTCCATACAATATGGTGACGCAGGCAAGTGCATGGCTAATAAAGCATCTGCTGCTTCCAAGCAAAAGCAGAAGATGAAGACGGGGTCAACCGAGATGAGCTCTTGTAGTCGGCGTGATTCAATGCGGCGTACCGCGTACCCAAGCGGTGTTCGTTTCATCATCAACCTGTGCACTTGGCGTCGGAAGAGGGTCGTTCTCGTCGGCGCAACATTTTCCGGCGAAACTCCGGGCATGATTACCCATGGATAAGGATCGGCAGCAATGGGCCTGTCAGTATGTTGGCTGATGCACAAAGGAATTTCCTTCCACTACGGCCTCACTGGCAAAAATAGCAGTAGTTACAGTAGAAAAACAGGTCATCTCGGGATTCTGGTTCTGGTTAAAGTCAACGGGACGCGTCATCCATCGCCGCCGCCGCGCGGTTCACAGGTCATCTCGGGACTTAACGCACAATGGCGACCCACCTTTAAGGCCGCCCAGGGATCCAGACGAGACGCAAACGAGCTGGAACCGGTCATAGTCAGCTCTGCAAATAATACTATGAACTGTTATTAAGCTACCATTAGCTGGACAAGTAGTACAAGTTCCGTTTAAAACTGATCGATTTTTGCAGTTTTTGGTGAAATTGATTCGGTCCGGTTTTATTAGATGACTGGTTTTTTTAAAATTTAAAAAAGATTTGAAAATTTAAAAAAATTTAAAATACTAAAAACCGGTAAAATAGGTTCATAAATCAGTACCGATCGGGTAACCGATGGATTTCAAATTTTAAAATCTAAAACCGTAAAAACCGAAGAAACTGATCAGCTAACTGGTGAAACCGCTCGGCTAACCGGTGAAACAAGCCAATTTACTGTAACAATTCGTTCAAATTTTAAATTTTCGATTTAAAGCGGTTTTCGATCGATTTTTTTAGTTTTTGCAGTTTTTGTGAAACCGATCTCAACCGATTTTAGCGGTTTAAAGGAAACCATAAACACATAAATACGGTTGGGCTTACGTTATTCTTTCCAGCGGCCAGATGAACTGAACACCAGGCACCAAACTACTAATGAACACAGAACAGCGCGATCCCGAGTGTCCCAGTCGCAGGCATCAGCCTCAAATTCGGTTCATAGCACACCTGTTGATCTTCTCCTTCAGCTCCTTGGTAATACAACGAACCAGTGGTTTGCAGTTGACAATACGCCCTTCACAAGTGGCTTTACCAAGGTATCCATCATCATCAGCAGCAGAAAACAGCAACGCCTAGTAAAGAGCCGTTTTCCTGACCCTGATTTCATTCCACCACCTGTTTTAAAAACCGTTTTGGCTTCGAAAACCGGCCGGCACCGATTTGATCGGTTTTCGTGAGAAATCGCTATAGTAAACCGTAAAAATCGGACAAATTCAAAAATCAAACTTTTTAAAGAAAATTGATTGGTTTTACCCGTTTACCGGCCCGGTTTTTCGACTTACCGTTTTTTAATTTAAAATTAAATCTGTTTGAGCAGTTTTTCACTGATTTTTTCGATCTACATGCCGATTTGATCAATTTTCAGATTTTCAAATTGTTTTGAATTTATTAAACTAAAAACCGATCGACTCTCTAAACCAAATTTGGTTTTGATCGGTTTTGTAAACCTTGCCCTCTGCCAGTGGCAACAGGAAACTGCAGCTTCATGCCACATTCTGACCAAGAGACACCAAATTAAATGAGCTGTAGGGTTCATCTTCAACTCGTCAACATGTCCGCGGTGGCCTTCAATCAGGGCAGTATTAATTCCGGTTGACACGTTGTCAAACTACAATGTGAAGGTTGATTAGCTGGTTCCCATGATGGAACACAAGGAAGCTGACACACTTTTCTTGGCAATCACGATGTGAACGAATCAGGGAAAAGAAGTCAGACAGAGTTAATGAATGGAACAACTAGTCTGGCTATAGCAATTTAGTATTGTTCCAAGCAAGCTAGATTGCTAACGAATCAAAGCATGCATACAACATAGGAATAAGCCGGTGCAGGAGGAATTTCACTGTACAGCCGGTGCAGCCGGAACTCCCATACAACCTAGGGTGCGTTCGGCACACGGGGCTGCAGGTGCAGCTGGAATTTCACTGTAGCGATAGTTCTCAGAACAGTAAAAAGCGCAGCAGTTAAAATAACTACCGAACAGATGAAAAAAAATGAGAAGATGAGAAATAAAGATGTATTAGAAAGAAATAAAAGTGTATTAAAAAGTGATAAAAATTATTTGAAAAAAAAGCTGAAGAAGACAGATAAAATAGAACAGTGGGAGTATCAAATAGATAATTGTTCACCAAAATTTCACTCTAACACCATACAAAGGCAAGACCTGCCACAGAGCAGAAAGTAAAACTGTATACCGACAGAATCATGAAGGGCAGTCACGGGAGATGCGGCGAGTGTGTCAACTGAGAGATTTACAACACCGGTTAGGATATTTGCCTGCAAGAACAATAAAACACTTTCTCTGTTCATCTAACTTGATAAACCGAACAACAATCAATCTGACAGCAACTTGCAGAGAGCTTTTACAGACAAAACTTCACTTTTCTGTCAACAAAGAAGGAAGCAATGATCTAACCAGAAGGAAGGAACCAAGCTTATTTTGATTGAATACATCTTCAAGAACCCAGTTCTTTTCATCTGAAATGAGCCCTGCTAATGTGAGAATAGCTAGAACCTCTTGGATAACTAAAGTCAGAATAGTAGGCAATTTGATCACTGTTAGGCCTTAGTAAAGCAGGCACTACTTGGATTTTGTGAACTTCGCACAAAGCCCTTGCTGAATTTTCTTGGTCCGATGATGTCAGAGAGTTGCTATCCAATCATCGAATTGACACTAAAATGTGCTGATTGAACCACGGGATATAAAAGATAGAAGCAAAACTTCAGACCATGATATTCATATAGTATATTGATTGGCCGATTAGAATTTCTAGCCTATTATTGTTGAAGATTACAGAAAATATCAAAAGCATATACTCTCTCCGTTCTTTAATTGATATCGCCGTTGATTTTTTAATTCAAATTTGACAATTCATCTTATTCAAAAAATTTACTCGAATGTGTAAAATTTTAAGTAGTGATTCAAATAACTCTAATGATAAATTAAATTATATCAAGTAGACTGCACATGAAATTTAATGCTAACGCCTTGATTGTCATCATTGCCTCCGTGGGATACTTTGCAGGTCCGTTTGGAATACTTTGCAGGTCCGTTTGTCTCCTTAATTCATAAATCATGATGCCGTCCTAGTGTGTTCAGTGCATACAAACTACCTTCCCTAACCACAGGTACTTTCAGAACCAACCTGATCTTCTTGAATCGCAATAATATTAAAAGTATCTCAATCAACAACCAGTAAGTATTGCGCTCGTTTGTTCTGCTCTCGTTTCACCAGACATAATTTCGCTTCCGAGAAAAGCTGCAACATCTCCTTTTCCTGTATTAAGAAGTCGATATCTGATCGATCATCGTCCTTTTCCTCATCGCCGTGATAATCCTCAAGCAATCATGAATGGCAGGCTAATGAAAGGATAAAATTCATTAACCAACATAAATTGTCCATACTAGGTAAGCTCACATTATGATCCAACTATAATCTCTCACCAAACGAATACAATTAGTAATACGTGACAACATGCCCTCCTACAAATGCTTCTGTACGTAAAAATGCGCTACCTTCCTTGCTCCACCCGCCCAGCTCTATTACCTAAAGCACATGGACACAAGGAATGGGACTTGTATGTTGACATGCTGTTGCACAATACAACATCTATTCCTGTCGTATAAATACCTCTGCCCAAGGGCCAGCATCAGCTGATGCGTGTTATGATGTACCGGCCTTTCTCCAAGTCATATATTATTTTCGTCTTGGGCTTCCTCCATCTTGAAACCACAAACGCTCCACATAAAAGGAACATCCCCAGCACAGCGAACAATGTTCTGTTGCTATGGGATGATGTTGCAGCAGTGTGTTTTGAATTTGTACTTTGCATTAGTGCTATAAAAGCTCCTAGGGCCCATTCAACCTGAACATCTCCCACCCGGTTGGAATACTTAATCCTGCTCAGAGAAAATTCGAAGTAGCTAAGTATAGAGTGTTCTCAAGAGTAAAATTTCAATAAAGAATACTAATGAGCTCAATATGCTTGCCTCTTGTCGTCCAGGGGAACACCAAGGCTGTCATGCAGAAGAGCTACAATGTATGCTGATGAGAAGCAATACCGAGAGAAAGCTTCATCTGACTGATTAGGGTACTGTTTTCTAAGGGTGGACAAATCTTGATTGCAAAATTGTTCTCCAACACGCGCAAAATCAGCTAGTGATGAAGACTGATCCAGTCCAAAGAACTGATAGAGGATACAGGAGTTAGAAGATTCATCATTGAAGGTTACGGAGTATTTGTACAAGGAGAAAAGGACACATGTGGTGGACCTTTGATGTAAAATAGAAATTTTCAGTTGCCAGGAAGTGTCCATGTAGATTAGGTACAAAAGTAGATCCCAGGTGGCATTGTTCATACTGACACTTTTCTGCATTTATGAAACAAAGGGAGCAATCACTGAGTTTCATGGGCTTTAGAATAAACAAAGTTAAGAATTGCATTTCAAGTGCAAAAACTTTGCAAAGGATATCATGTTAATGAAATTATGAATCCATCTCCAGCCATTAAAGAATTAATAGCCTCTCATTAAATGGATTTAGATAAAATTCTCAGCATTGCACGATGAGAATGCCTACTTTTCTTATTTTCAGCTAATATTTATGGTACATTGGTGTTCTTAGCATGGAAACAATGAAGGCTAAAGAAAAGAAAAAAAGTGCACACAGCTGTAAATAACTGGAATTCAATATGCATTAAAGGATTACAAAAGGAAATGGGTGTACTAGTTAATATTTCTGCATATAATTCTTACCGTTTCCCTTCTGCAACAACATTAACGAAGAAGATCTGCATTCTGTAAAGTTGCCATTCCCATTATCAACACGTTGATTCTCCAATGTTGACCTTGAACTCGCCATTACTTGCTCACTATGAGAAAATCCTTTAGGAGCACAAGGATCAACAGGCGTGCCGTTGTTTGATGAGCCTGTGATCACAGAGTAATAATCTCATCACAATGAGGTACTCTGTCAAGAACTTTGTGCTTCATGGTTCTAGTAGTTTTAAAAGTAAAAATACAATAAACACATCGTTTCAATCATTTTAGTGTTCTACATATTTTGCATTTTGTAAAACGTGCATAGCAAGGCCTCCCATCACAACGGACTGTTTACCATTCATCAAACTAGGAAGAGTCTTCATGTTATTTTGAACTACGGACCACAGACAAGATACATTTGTGTATGTACAGTATATCACAAAAACAATAGTTGGTTGTATATTAACCACTAACATTCTATTGAAGTATAAGCCACATTTACAGTTAAAGGCAAAGGGGCTCACAGCAGAGTGGCAAAGGTCACTGGCCAGATCACTTCCACCCAGGGTTCCACCCCTTGGTGCCGCACCATACATGGACAATATTGCAAGGATGGCACAGGTCTATACTCAATCTGAATTATATTCTACTGCCAATGGAATAAGAAAGATTGAAAAAATTAATACCTCTCAACCTCAAAATTTCGAGGAGCGAGTCTTGTGCAGCATTCTGTGGAGCAGTTATTTGATCGGATGGTTAATCCATTGTAGAATTTACAGTACAGTATAAAGTACAGGATTCATTGGATATACTCACTTGGCCAAAGTTCAAAAAGCTATTGGCATATAGAGTGTATGTTATTTCACCGAAAGTAAAATTATTTGACAGATTGGGAGGAATAACTTCATCTGAAACAAAGGTCAGCTGAAACAAAATAGCAGCATTTAGATTGTCAGAAATTGTGCAAATATAACCCGTGGAATTTGATCTTTCGTAATTACTGACGCAATATAGAGAGCTATGCGAGATGAGAAACTCGGTAAGCTAGTTTGTTTGCATTTCACTACATTATAAGTTTCATAGTGCAGTATCTATATGGTTAAACAAGATGGGAAAAAATGTGTCTGTGTTCATTGTTCAACCTGAGCTGAAGCGCCTCCAAGTTCAATTATTCCAATAGTTTTGTGAGGATCCCCTCCAAGTGTGCCAAGAGCATAATTTGCCGCAATCCAAGCATATATACCTTCATCAGAGCCTGTAAAAACAGAGTAAGCATCTAAATAGAAATTATTTCAGCTAATGACACAGAAGGCTTTCATATAGACCATACCATATCCAAGCGATTTTTAAGCCTAGTATTTCTCAGCATTCAGTGTCTACATTATATATTGCTGCTTTCCTTTATGGATGTTTGGTTTTGTTGATGCTCAGTCACTTACCCAACCCAAACCAACCCAGATGGAACATACTATATATTAAAAATTTTGGGACACTTAAATAGTGGTTCATTCACACTCAACGCAAATTATAAAGGAATAAGCAGCAAAACTGCATCCATGCTACAATCTAACATTTCACAGAGTCATCTCCAAATTTATCAACTCACATCTGTCACAACAAAAGATAGTGGCAATTGGCACTCTCTACAGACCCGTCTAACATCAAGCAACCTTTCCAATCCGTTGCAGTTTTTTGCATTTCAGTTAAACACCGTATACAAGTTTATCTAAAGTGGAATCAACCAATGACAAAAATGGTAAACTGCATTAGTACTCCCAGATAGAATTGGCAAGGGCGTGGCAGTACCTCGGATCAGCTTGGCCCAAGCGTCCTCGAATCGGAACCCGGAGGCCCGGAGCGCGTCCCGGCAGGACGCCATGATCGCCTCCTGGGTGCGCTCATCGAGCAGACGCAGCCCGGCGGTAGCCATCAACCGCACTTCCGTCTCAGCCGCGGCGCCCCCTACCTTCTCCCTCGCGAACTCCATCAGCGGCCGCAGCGACTCCCCGGCCCGAGCTGGCTCCGCGGCAAAGGACGAGAGGCCCGGGGAGACGCGCATCACGGCGGAGCGCGCCAGATCCGGGCGGCCGTCGGGCCCCGTGGCGAAGACGTGCGCCCGGGTGCCAGTGCTGCCGCCGTCTATTATGACCGAGAAGCGCGCAGCGGAGGCGGGAGCGGGATTCCGCTGCGGGGAGACGAGGTGGACAGCCGCGGAGACGACGAGGGCGAGGATCGCGGTGCCGAGGCAGAGGGCGCAGAGGCTGCAGCGGCGGCGGGGGCGCGGGGAGGGTGGTTTAGTGGCGGGATCCGGCATGGTGGAGAGTGGCCGGGATCACCAGCCACCGTCGACGCCTTGTCTCGTCGCCGGCGACGACGTCAAGCTTTATTTATTTTTGTTTTTATTATATATACATGGTTCCTTTTAAAATTGCGAGGGGCGAGCGTCTTTATAGTGCGGGTAGGCGCTCGGACGTCGGAGGCGAAGGCGTCATCCCGTGCTTACGTCAATCAAGAACGAAAACGTAAACTATATAATAATTTAGTATCCCTTGAAGCTAACGGACCCAGCTATATATATATACACCAAAAATATGATCCACTGCTCCCTTCTAAATCTTCTATTATCCAAAAAAAAAAAACAAAGAACTGCAGGACTCGACAGCTTAAAATTTCACCAGGAGTTTAATTCAATCTAGAGTTTAAGCTCTAGGTCCAATTCTTCGACCGCGCCGCCATCATCGTCGTCGGAGTCGACGAGGTCCACGAAAGCAACCTTCCTGGTCTGGCCAAGCTGCAGTCGTTGGGCTTGCAGCTGGTACGCCGACGATGAGCTCTGCATGAAACATCCCAAACAAGGTAAAAACATAAAATTTTATTAATCGAAACCAAATATTCGCCGCACAAAATTAAAAAGAGTAAATTTCGTAAAGTTCTAAGATGTCGTGTAGTCCTTTTCTCAGATAGCCTAAATATTTTGGCTCATGCTAGTTAACTTTGGATTCTCTGCTCATATATAATGTTTCACGAAACCACCCCTTATCCAAATAATGTGAGGTATATGTAAATTTCGCTTTCATATTGGCGATTCAGTGCATTCTTATTCAATGATTTCATTTATTTTTTAAATTAATCAAAATTCATGCAGTATGAAAACATAAATTTAACACTAGCACTGTCATATGTATTCCTATTTTTTTTATAGATATAGGATTTTATGAAACAAATACGACCATAAAACATGTGGTTAAAGCTTTTGTTTCCCTCGTAGATTCTATTATCAGGATTATAATCTAGAGATGAATGGCAATGGTAGTTGTTTTAAATTTCGTAGGGGCAGTGAGTCTTTTATAGATATAATCTGAAATAAGCTCTTAATGAGCAACTTATCAAATTATAATAATCTAAGCTTTAGATTAAATAAGTTGGTAAATTAACTTGTCATGTTTGTTTATTTTTACAAATTATAATCTGCAGCAGATTATAATCTAAAATAAACAGGATCTAAGTAACACAAACAAAAATATTAGGGGTTTTACGGAACAACAATAAAACCCGAGGTTTTATGAAATTTACTATTTAAACTATCGCATCAATCAGGTTTGACGGATTAGCCCATAGAACGAAGTAGGGAACCTCGGATGATGCAGATTGTCCTAAAGCTGGATGCGCAGTAGTGACGGCGCTCTGGATCTTATCGGCCTGGTTCTTCTGATGCGGGAAAGGGCCGTTCGATGCCAAGAACCTGCCAACAAAATGCCCGCATGAATTAAACGAAATAACAAGAAAGGGCTCGTAATTTACAGAAACTAACGAGTGAAACTCAAGCCAGGTCTTCTGCATCTTTTGCAGTGTCAAGCAACGCAGATTCACCGAAGAATCAGTTCTAGTTAAGCAACAGATCGATGCGGCGACCCGGTATAATCTACAGCAATCATGTGGTTAATTACCTGGTCAAAGAATCGTTAGCGAAATGCTGCGCGCGGTAATACGGAGTGAAGTACTCCACTTGCACGGCTCCATTTCCGACCTGCATCGACGAAGCGCATGACGACCCGTTCAGTTCATCGATCGGGGAAACCCCGTCGTTGAAAAATACGATTCAGAAACCATGCATGCATGGCGTTTGGCGGCGGCCGGCGCAGCAGCAGGCGCGCGCGTACGTACGTATTGGTGGTGTGCCACCGCCACGCCGGGCACGTGCCCGACGAAGCAGGGCGACGGCGGCGGAGGGGGCAAACGGTGATGCAGCGCCGCCGGCGCTGGCACAATGGTGTAGCCGCAGGTCTCGGCCATCTCGAGCTCCGCCCTGATCCGCTCCAGCTCCGCCACGCCCATCCCCCGCCGCGGCTCCCGCCTGGCGGGCGCCGCCTCGATGGCGCCGACAACGGAGGCCTTCCTCTTCCTGCCGTCGACAGTGGCGGCAGCTCCCGCGCCCGCGCTATCGCTTCCGCTTCCGCTCGCCATGATCGATCGTGGTCGTCGTCTACTGAGCGCTCCTCGTCCATCGGGTCCTCGACGACGCGCTGTATATGAGGCGGCGGTGGCGCATGACGGTGCGGGATGGGGGGGTGATATCTTGGCATGCATTTGCCATGGTATTATTGTGGTTATTCGGGTGGTTATGGCAGCGATTAGCGGAGATTGCTGGCGGGCGCGCCCTCCTGAGGTGGCAACAGCCACGACGTGATCTATCTCAGCAATTTCCTTCCTTCCTTGCCCGCTCCTTCCTTCTACACGAGATCGCGCCCTCGAGGGTGAAAGATACACACTTTCGATCTGATCTCGCATTCGTATCTTTTCATGATCTTACTATGCATCGAATATGTTAAAAAATCCATCATATTTATCTCCAATGCTGGCCTGTTCTGTCATATATATTTAGATGACATATCACATTAATTATATACTAAATGCAATAAAGCAGGAAATAACATTATTATTCTCTTTGTCCTAAATTCTTGACACTTTTTATTTTTATTCACCATATTTGACTATTTATTTTATTAAAAAAATACAAATATAAAAACAAATTAGTCATATTAAAGAATATCTTATGATAATACTAATTACAAAAAAATAAATAATATTTTTACAAATTTTTAATAAAACGAAGAGTCAAACAAATACTAACATCTAAAAGCCCAAATTATCAAGAATTTAAGTAGAGATGTAGTATTAAGATGTAGTATTAAGTAGTTGGCGTTGTACTCGTAAGTTACTGTTTATATCATCTAGTTTTTAAAAAAACCCAAACTTTAGAAATAATAGGTGTTTCAAACAATCAAACAGGTCAATTTTTTAAATCTAGTTATTCAATTTTCTAAAAAAATCTTTTTATGATTCTAATATTATCTATACATATTTAAAAATCATCGCATTCACAGCCACTATTGTCATGTCCAGTTATAATATTTAGGGATAAGTCTACTTTGCCCCCTCAATTATTTGAGGTTAGCATACTTCACCCCTTCAACTATAATACCGGATATTTTACACCCGAACTATTCAAAACCATTTAGATAACCCCTAGAGTGATTTTAGATGTGGTTTTGCCTACGTGGCAGTACACATACGCAATGACATGACACTATCATTTTTTTTATCACCTCATTTCTTTGCTCCAATCACACTTGATCCAAAAATATTGTTCATCATCTTCTTCATAATATAAACCTGAAGCATGCATCTCCACCTTATTATTGGCTCTCTTTTCATGATATAATCAAGTAATTTTTCTGAATGAAAAAAATAAATATGTGCAAAAAAATCTAAATTGTTCTTATTATATGACTGATTTTTATTTCTTTTAGTCTAATACAATGTTGATGTGATTTGAGACATTTTAAAACTATGTTGTCATGTCATTATCCACGTATACTGCCAAAACCATTTTAATACCACTTATCATTTAGATGGTTTTAGATAGTTCAAGGTGTAAAGTATTCAGTTTTATAATTGAGTGTGTGAAGTAGACTAACATAAATAGTTGAGGGGTGAAGCAGACTTATCCCTAATATTTAAACATCATAAATTGCAGCACTGAAATGTCACGTCAAGAAGAACATAATTGCTACTCCCACTATCCTATAAATAGATCATTTTTAACTTTCAGAAATTATGTTTGACCATTCATCTTACTCAGTTTTTTATTGTAAATATGAAACAAACAAGTCACAATTATATTATTTCTAATTATAAAGCAATTCACAATAAAATAAATTATATTTTCATAAATTTTTTTAATAAGATGAGTGATCAAACGTGGTTTCTGAAAGTAAAGAAAAAACAATATTTTTTGAGAATGGAGGGAGTAGCTACTTATACAATTGTATTATTAAGTCATTATTCGAATTCATCCATTTCTTAATAAACTACCTTTATAAAGTAACTAATCTCTAAATAGTTAAATTTATTTTCACTTTTTAATATTCAGTTAAATAATCTATAATATTTTATTTAAATTGTAAAATCCAATAGATTATAACCGAGAAAGTGAAAGCAAATAAAATTTACTTTTAAAACAAGTACTCCAAACACTCTTTTCCTAACTTTCTATTAAATGTTATTTATTTTGCAAACAGAAACTTAAAAAAATATTATTCAGAATACAGCTGTTCATAAGTTGTTCAATTATAAAATGACCAAATAGTATGCTAGATATTAATAGAAGGACCTCCTAAACTTACTATGTGAGGAGGTATAAGTGCATAAGAACTAAATTTCCTCTCTCATTATAATTGAACATATCAAATTATAATATCTTACACTATATAAAGAGGAAGCGATTCTCGGAGCTCTGATTGGATGGTTACCGCGGGCTGTCCATCTTCCGATCAATGGCTCCAGCGAAGTTCCACTAGAAGCTTCTCACGCCACCCCCCTACCCCGCCATCCAGCAGGGGTGTCCTTGGGCCTGTGCGGGCTGTGCGACGGCACAGGGCCCCCAAAATTATAGGGCCTCTAAATTTATTAAGTATTGTAGGTATATATTGTATTTTTAGACTTTTTTCCAGATAACAAATCAGCCACAATTGTGGGTGTCGATCCCAATTCTCTCTGGCTCCATTACGAAGGCACGAGCAGCTTCGTTCATCGTTGCCTGCCGCCACTTGCCCTGCCCCTGGACTCCCGTCAGGTTTGTTGCCTCCGGAGAAAAGAAAACCAAGCGGCTGATTAGTGATTTGCTCCGTTCATCACCTCCTTGCCCCTGCAGCTGCCCCTGGACTCGAAGGCGCTGCGTCGTGACTCGTCGTCATCATTCCCTGGACTGAAGACTCGCGTCGCCGTCACACGACCAGGACCCACTTTGACGCCGGTAAAATGACCAGGACTTGCTCTGTGTTTAATTAATCTTGTGTATAGTAACCAGGGGCTCAAATTGATCTAGTTTTTTTTTCAACTTATAAGGCATGTCTTCCTCAAATCGAGTTAGAAAATATGAATTGGGAAATCAGAAGCGTAAGAAAAAACAAAGAATTGAAGAATTAACTCAATCTCAGAAAGGAGCGATGGAGAGGTTTATTACTAGAGAACCACAAGATTCTTCTCCCAATGATGAGATGCTTGCACAATATACAGAAATTGATAATGATCCTATTCTTAATGATGGTGCGCCAGAGGTAGAAAATATTGATGTGCAAACTCCTGATAATGTCAGTGTTAACTTGGATAGTACTCATGCTGCAAATGTTTCTTTCAAGCCTGACATATTTGATCCAAGGTATTGGGATTCCCTAGATCCTGAACAGGTTGACATCTTAGCAGAAAAGGGTCCTAAAAGAGACTTATCAATTCAGAAAGGTCCAAAAGATAAATATTTTAGAAGGTTTTCTGCAGTATTCTATACTAGAATTCTACCAAATGAAGAAGTCTGTGATAGAGATTGGTTAGTGTATTCCAAAGAACTTGACAGAGTATTTTGCTTCAGTTGTAAATTATTCACAAAAGGGCATCGAAAAGGTAATTTGGCTAATAATGGGTTTAATGATTGGGCACATCTTAGTGAAAGACTAAGAGAGCATGAGACAAGTGCAGATCATGTCTTGACCATGACCACATGGTATGATTTGCGCAATAGATTTCAAAAGGATCAGACCATTGATAAAGTGGCTCAGCGACAACTTGAGAAAGAAAAGGAACAATGGAAAAAAGTTCTGTTCAGAGTAGTGGCAATTGTAAAATTTCTTGCTAAGCATAACTTAGCATTCCGTGGTCATAATGGCAAATTATATGAAGAGAGCAATGAGAATTTCTTAGGCTTGATAGAAATGTTGGCTGAATTTGATCCAGTTATTCAAGAGCATGTCCATCATATTATATGTGATGAAACACATGTACATTATCTTGGACCAAGGATTCAAAATAAGTTGATACATAATCTTGGTTCTGCGATTAAGTTTGAAATTATTAAAAAAATAAGGCAAGCAAAATATTTCTCTGTCATATTTGATTGTACTCCTGATGCAAGCCACTAAGAACAAATGACTTTAATTATAAGGTATGTGGATTTCTCTTCATGTCCAGTTCGTGTCGAAGAATCATTTATAGGATTTTTGGAGGTAAATGATACAACTGGTCAAGGAATTTTTGATGTGCTAGAAGAAGAACTAAAGAATTTTGTCTTGATATAGATAATGTCAGAGGACAAGGCTATGATAATGGGTCAAATATGAAAGGAAAACATCAAGGTGTACAAAAGAAACTTTTGGATATAAATCCAAGAGCTTTCTATACTGCTTGTGGTTGTCATAGCCTTAATTTAACTCTTTGTGATATGGCTAAGACTTGTGGTAAAGCCAAAGATTTTTTTGAATCATCCAACGCATCTACAAATGTTTTGCTAATTCTACTAAGAAATGGCAGATTTTGAAAGATAACATAACTAGAGTCACTCTGAAGTCAGTGTCAGCTATTCGTTGGGAAAATCGTATTGATAGTGTTAAAGCTATTAGGTTTCAGTGTGGAGATATTCGAGAGGCTCTACTATCTGATATTGATAACGATCCATCAACAAGCAATGAGGCTAAATCCTTAGCAAATAATGAACTTAGAGAGTATAAATTTTTAGTGGCAATAATCATTTGGTATGACGTTTTATATGCTGTTAATCTTGTAAGCAAAGAATTGCAATCAGAGGATATGCTTATTGATGTTGCTATTGAGAAAGTACAGGGGTTGATTTCTTTCTTCAATCAGTACAGAGAAACAGGTTTCTTAAATGCGTTGGAGGCAGCTAAAGAAACTGCACTTGACATGGATATTAGTACAACATTTCATAAAAAAAGGCAAATTAAAAGAAAGAGACATTTTGATGAGATTCCAGATGACACAAATGCTGCTAGCACACAATCTGGGGAGGAATCATTTAGAATCAACTATTTCATACTTATTGTTGATCAAGCTATTTTCTCTCTTACAAGGAGATTTGAGCAGTATCAAGGTTACCAGAAAATATTTGGTTTCTTATTTACTTCTGATGCATTGCGCTCATTGGATAATACGACCTTGAAATCTTGTTGTCATCATCTTGAGGCTGCACATAAACGAGATGGACAATCTGATATTGATGCTGATGAGCTGTATGTGGAGCTGATTTTTCTTTAAGATTTTATTCCTCAAGAAAATAAAGGCCCAGTTGAAATACTTAACTTTTTGAAGTGACATGACTGTTTTCCGAATGCAACCATTGCATATAGAGTTCTACTAACCATACCTATGACAGTTGCATTAGCAGAGCGGAGCTTTTCTAAATTGAAGTTATTGAAGTCTTACTTGCGAACTACAATGACACAAGAAAAACTTAATGCTTTGACAGTAATAACACTTGAGAGTGACATGTTGAAGAAGATTGATTATGAAAATATCATTGAAGATTTCATTTCAAAAAATGCTAAAAGAATAGAGCGTTTCAAATAATAGTAAGATAATATATATTTTTTTTAATATACATAACTATATATATTACTATTTTTATTTAGAATTTAGTATTATATTTTTAGGCCCCCTTTTGTTGTTTTGCGCAGGGGCCTCCCAATTCTACGGGACGCCCCTGGTCACCGCCTCCACCCCAGCGAGGTCCAGCCTTGCCTCGATCGTCGCTGTCTCGCTAGCCCTGCCCCACCGCGGCTCCCCGTCGAGCGTGTTGTACCACAGCCTCCCACCCTGTCGAGCTCTCCCGTCCGCTGGCCTGGATTCTGGCATCATAGCCACGACCTGCGCCTTTGTACTTGAACATCCGTCACGCACAAAATCGCCAGCGCCGAGGTCGTTGTCGGCCTGCAGCACCAAGCCCCTCTCATTCCTTCCTAATCTGCATTGACTGTGCCGCCCATATGACCTACGAAAGGAAACGGCAGCTCGTCGCTCCTCCAAACTGCACGTTCATCTCGATATGAACTAGGTAAGAATCACTCACCTATAGAAGCAATGTGTCTGAATATCTGATTTGTGGCAAAGGGAAGGCTGTGTGGCAAATGTTGGGCGCATGTTGATTATCAGCTTGCCCAATCAATTCTACACCTGCCTCAGTTTCTAATCCTTGTCTGTGATTCCCCAGAGCTGCAAATGGGGCTCTCTGTAGCAGTGAACATATCTTTAATGGCATCAGTTTAGATTTCAGAATACCATTTGTGCCAAAGGTGAGTAAGGAAACCTTTGCTAACTAATTGTCTTTTCTTTCTTTACAAGTTTTTTAGGCGTCATTGGAATGCAGGAATTTCACATGAATCACACATGTATATGTAAATAATTTTGTATGTGAAACAGCAGGGGATTCCCCTATTCTATCTTTATTTAAAATTATGTGGTTCGTTATAATTAACTGCTTACATGAATGTTTCAACAGTTTATTTGTCAAAAATTGCTTCCATTAAAGTAAAGGTTTTTGACATCGTGAACAAGCTTCAAAGTTCTCTAAAGTATGCATTGATTTCTTTCTTCTTCATACTGCCATGGTCCGTGATTGTCCATGCAGTGCCCCTTGCCATAGAGATTAATTGAGATATCAATCACATTTTTATGATACTCTAATTTATTCTATCTATTGGTTATGGCTATGTACATTCATATACTCTGTATCATATTTTCTATTGTTCTTAAAGTCATAGTGTTATAATTGGATATAACATTTTTCACATTTTCTTTTTTCCTCCATTCTTCTTAAAGTACCTCCTGATGTTTGGGGGTCTATGTTCAATGAAATTTGCTGGGCATGGAACCAAATTTATCAGTTGTAACATTGTGGGAAAGCTTGTAAATAATATAATACTTCAGTAAGGCTATGTCAATTATCAAAATTACTCAATTTATTCATTCAATTTAGAATAGTGCGACTATAAGATAGGCTAACTGTAAATTAGATTTTTCAGTAACTAATAATGTGCAATATGACCAGTTTGGAATCAAAACCAATGGAATGGAATCATAGAACTGCTACCAACAAATAAGAGAAATGCGGCAAGGCCGCACAATGTTTCTAGTGATAATATAAACAATGTTTCTAGTGATAATATAAGTATCCAACCTCTCACTATAAGAAATGGGGGAAGGGTCATTGTTTCTCCTTTATATTTAATTGTCTTCTTTATAACTTCTACTTTCAAGCATTTATATGTATTTTAAAAATCTGACCCAAAGCATGATAAATTAAAAGTATTCAAATTTTACCATGGCAATTAACAATTAATATCAAAATATTATTTAAAAAAATAATATTTTGATATATTTGACATGATTTATGGTGTGAGGTATAGTCATAGAATTTTTGTGAAGATTTTTCATTCTTGTTTTTTTATACCAATTGAGGAGAGCACACTAGAAAATCTTTTTCAACTAACATAAATCAAATGCATTTTGCAATATATTTTATGAAACCCTTCTAAATTTATACTTTTTGTTATTCAAGTTGGCGACAAAGCATCCTTCTATTGGGCTCCATTTGGTGCGGATTTAACTCCGAGATCTATATTTGCTTTAGATTTTATAAACTAAAATAAATATCTTAGATTTTTTTAGCTAAAACAGAATAACTTTAACATAAAATTCATTATCTATTCACAACTCAAAATTCATAAATTTTTTATCTACAATGAGAAATTATAAGAAATCCACATTTTTTAGAACTTAAATTGCAACAGACATAGCTTAATAAAATCCAATGCATTCATTGCCAATGCTGGCCTGGTCTGTCATAGTAGTATATTCAGATGAGATATAACATTAATTGCAACACTAAATATAGTAAAGCACCAGAACACTATTGTTAAGTATAGTAAAGCACCAAAATAACTGATGTTTCTGACTTTTTGAATTCAACGTTTGACCATTCATCTTATTCAAAAATTTATGAAAATACAAATAAATAAATAAATAAGTCAAGCTTAAAGTACTAATAATGAATCATTTTATAATAAATAAATAATATTTTTTATGAATTTTTTGAATAAGATGAATGGTCAAAAGTAGATGTTTAAAAATCTCGAAAGACACTTATTTTGAGATGAAGAGAGTACCTTCGTTTCAAAATATAAGCATTTTATGTTTGATCATAGTTAAACTTATTTAACTTTGACCATTAATAATGAAAATTTTATAATATTTTATTTTATATAAATTATGTTACTAGATTTGTCGTGAGACAAACTTT
>BCLH01000002.1:428070-478347 GCA_001602315.1 Zoysia pacifica | reverse complement strand
CAATCATGTTATCTAATTTTGCCCTTCCATCACAAGTTTTTAAGTGTCTAATACACTCACTTGTACCAAAACCTCGATTTGTTTTAAATAATTTCTGACAATGAATGCATTTAGCTTCTATGAGTGTTTGCCCATTGTAAACAGGTTCAAAATCTTTTCATATTTTGGATCTAAGTTTTTTTTTGCTTCGATGAAAAAATTCTAAAATAGACGTATTAATAGAAAGTGTTTGGGGCAATTGTGTTTTTACCCCTACTTTAGAGCTTAATTATGGTTTTATCCTCATTTTTTAGGGTTTGTGATTTTGACTTTGATTTTTAAAAGTGAAGGTGAAGTTTACCCCTACTCTGCTAAAACAATTTAATGGTGTTAAATATGACATTTACAAGGCAAAATACTATTGATTTACCTCTATTTTTTTAAGATTATAATAACCTATGTTGTATGAACACTGATAATATTTTGACATAATATTCAATAGTATTTTGTCAATATTTGGACTATTTTAAAATATTTGATAAATTTCAATATAATTTATGTAAATTTTTATGAATGTTTTGAGTTATGGACGAGAACAGAGGTAGTGATACAATGATTATTTGCTATTCTATTTGATTTTTCTTATTTTCTTTAATTATTTTTTGGTACTGAAGCTAAGGATGTTAAAAGTAGTGGTAAACGGATTGTTCGTTTTTAAATAGTAGGGGTAAAATCATAGACTCTAAAAAGTGAGGGTAAAATCACAATTGAGCTCTAAAGTAGTGATAAAAATACAATTGTCTCGAAGTGTTTTTGTAAATAATAGCTAAATATATTTTAAACAGAGTAAACAACATTAAATATATTTTGAACAGGAGTAAACAATCGGTGACTTCACTCTTACTAATGTCGCAATCAGTGATTTAAATTTCTTTGTATCGCATATTTTTACCCGTTGGGTGCATACAAAGGAAGCATTCTATCAATCGAGTAAGCTTACAAATTTAAATGTTAGTATCTCAGATAGGTGCAACTGTAGCCTAAAAGTTTTAGGCTAAAACTCATTTTTGCAAGATTCTATCAATCGAGTAAGCTTACACTGCAAGACATGGGCATTTTCAGTATTAACTAATTTGGACATATAAAAAAAGAAATCATGGATTAGGAGTGTGTGTGCGCCTCTCTGGAGATCAACATGGTGATCAAACAGATAAGGATCCCCATGTCAGACACCAAAGCATCAGGTTTAGTTTACAGTCACATGCACATTTAACCTATCAATCGAGTAAGCATACACTAGAAGACCCTAGCAATTGAACTATATGTGGTTACTATCGAAGCAGGAGCTGCGGGGTCGAAGCAGGAGGCTGCACCATCGAAGCAAGAACGGCCAAGGACGTCGCATGCGGCGTTGAAGCAAGAGCGGTCGAGGTCGTCGCGCGTGCCGTTGGAGGGCGCGTCCTTGACAGTAGAGGGCGAGGCGGAAGTGTTGCCAATGTATCCTGTCCCGTGATGTTGCGGGTTGCTTTGCCGTCGCCATGGCTGAGCGGCGTGGGTGCCTTAGGCATCGGTGATAGCCATCGCCATAGCTGGGCGGCGCGGGCGGCTAGGGTGTGACGCGAGCGGCTCTAGCGGCTAGGGTGTGACGCGAGCGGCTCTAGCGGCTAGGGTGTGGCGCAGTGGGATGCCCACCTGGAGCCGCTTAGGTGTAGCGGGCTGCTGCGCGGGCACTAAGTGGGCTGCGGCGCGGGCCAAATCCAATGGCTTTGCAGCCAGGCCCGCGTCGCTTACAGGCCTACTGATAGTGTGGCCAAATAGCGAAAGTTATCTGATTTTCATATATGTTGCATATAAAATAATTGGAAGATGAGGGAAGGTGGCAAGAGACATTGGTAAACACTAGATTATGAAATGTACTGTCACGTTCGTGCTTAGTTTATGTCATGGGAATTAAGGTGGTGATGATTTCAGCTGGTGGTTCTAGACGACAGGGGTTATCACCAAATCCACCGTAGTGCTTCTGGTCTCGTTAGCTCATCAAGGTGCTCAACCACACACACGATGGCGTGCCGCTACATTGACTGGTGAGTCATCGTTTCTGTGATTAAATTTTCTTTTGAAAAGGGGGCCCGCCTCTACTCTTGTCCAAGTGGCCTATACTATTTTTTTTTAAAAAAAAGAAATGTCCTTGAGTGTACATTTGTACATCTGTGCAATGTACTAAAAGCCTTCACTTTGGTTATTTGCTCTTCAAAGTAGTTGATCTCCATTTGCGGAATTGTACAGGAGGGAAAAAATTCAACTTCCATAATAATTCTGGAGGTTTAATAATTAAGCTTGTTTTCTTCCTTTTCGCTTTTTTCAAAATTTTTAGGGCTTTAACCAACGAGGTATGCTGCGCGGAGGCATGTTTCTGTTCAAGGGGTCTAAAACTTCTTAATTTTTTGCTTTGAAATAAAAAAATATGCTATCAACAATAGTAAAATTCAGATGGGCCAAAAAACAGATAGTCTTAGTATCAGCAGTACTAAATTGGGATCTAATAACACTCGTCGGAGAGAGAAGCATCACTGACAAGTGGTCCAATTACTACCTTACATGAATCTTTGCTAAGGATGCGCTTGTTCCTAAATTATTATATTTGTTGACTTTTAATATAATTTTTAACTATTCATCTTATTAAAAAATAATAATTATCATAAATATTCATCTTATTAAATACTAACTTGTAAATTTATATATTTGAACTAATTTTTAAATAAGATGAATAGTCAAAGATGATTTTAAAAGTCAATTACGACAATAATTTAAAAATGGATAGCATAGTGAAATACATATAGCAAAACATGTTTCACAACAATTTCAAATAATAATTTTTTATCGCACATCTATTTACATGTCTGCAGTGTAATTAAGAAAACTATGAAATGAAAATATTTTTGTACAATTTTTTTATCTCCGGTGTTTAAAAAAAAGAAATTCGTGGATACCAACGACGGCGTGGAGTACAATATAGCCTTTGAGAAAATTCTTTATTTGACCTTAAAATAATGACCGCTTCTTTTCTCTCAATTTTTTTGGTTTTGAAGGTACTTCTAAGGACAGATTTTGATTTTTGATTCTTTTCTTCGCCTTTTTGTTAGTTTGGAGCACTAAAGATGTTACTATTTTACCTCTCATCTAAAATATATTTTTCGTTTATATGTGTCTTAATGTAAGCACGTACTATTTTGAACATAAAAACATACCTCTATGATGACTGGGATAGCAATTTTGATAATTCTATCGTCTTTGTAGTTCATATTTTTATGTTTAAAAATATTATACACTTAAATTAATATACATGCAAACAAAATTTTTTATTAGTGTATGTTAGATACTATTAACACTGTTAGTGCTCTAAACTAACAGAAAAGTCAAAAAAAAAAATTGATTTCAGTCCTGCTAAGCAAATTCAAAAAAAACAAAAAAGCTAAAAATAAAAAGCGGTTATTTTAAAGTCAAATAAGAAATTTTCTCATAGCCCTTTACCCAAGTCACCAACTCCACGTGGCACCCAGCCACGAAAGAGTACAACCTTCATTTCTCCTCTGCTACTGACATTGAACCCCGATAAATTCCGACATCAGAAATGGAAGCACCCACATTGCTGCAGCTGAGAGCTCAACGAAGCTGCAGAACACAGCCCTCTCTGCCTCGTCCGTGCCTCCACGCTGCCGGAAGGCCACGGTAGCTGCCGCGTCATGGAGGCCGCCGAAGCAATGGGCGCTCTTCTCTTCCTCCTCGCCGCCGCCGCCGCCATCGCAGCCGCTGTCGCCACTGGCGCGGTCAACTTTACCAACCTTGTCGCAGGTACCGCGAAAAGATTGGGCCGATTGGCCTTTCCCTTCCTAGCTCTCGAGCAGCTTCGCCTGGTTATGTACCACTAATCGGGGTCGCTTCCTGTCGGTTTCTCAAGTCGGCTCCGGCGCGTCACCCTCGTCCTCGTCCGGGGACGAGTGGGTCGCGTGGCGTGAGGCGTGGGCGCGGGTGCGGTCCCGCGCGGTGGCGCCGACACTGCAGGCGGCGGTGTGGGCGTGCATGGTGATGTCGGTCATGCTGGTAGTGGAGGCCACCTACCACTCTGCTGTCAGCCTCGGCGTCAAGCTCCTCGGCTGGAAGCCCGAGCGCCGGTTCAAGGGGGAGCCCCTCGCTGCCACCACCGGCGACGAAGAGGAGGGCAAGAGGGATGCGAGTGCGTACCCTATGGTCATGGTCCAGATACCCATGTACAACGAGCTCGAGGTGAATCCTTGGCAACTAAAATTCTGCTTCAGTGAACCCCGCAAATTAAGCTTACTGGGCAAAAAGATTAGAGAGAATCGAAATTTGAGAGTGGAACTTGTTCCAACGTTTTATTAAGCTTCAAGTTTGGTGTATAGGTGTACAAGCTGTCAATTGGAGCAGCGTGTGAGCTCAAGTGGCCGAAGGAGAGGCTGATGGTCCAGGTGCTGGACGATTCCACGGATCCAGTCATAAAGGTATCTACACAAATTGCAAAAGTTCAAGTTTACGTACTGTCTCTTTTGGCCCACATAGAGCATTTTAATGAGTATATTCAAAAATTTTCAACATGGTCCCTTGGTTCAAGGAAAGATTGGACCTGCTGAGGTCACTGCAAACTTTTTCTTGTGCTAATGGTTTTCTCTTGGTTGCCTTAAAGCTATTATAATTTGTGTTAGAGTGAAAGCATTATCCTAATAAATACACAAATATGTTTTTATTCTTAATTTACGAATCGTTCAATCTAGTCTGTAGATACGTTATCTTTCTTTCTTAACTAATCAATTAGAGATTTAGATGCTATTGAGCAGTATACAGCTACTATTCTCCATATTTTGTTAGCGCATGGAGTACCATTTGGGTGTTGGGCTGCCTCTTTGGTACACCAGTAGCCTGTTAGTTATTTGACTCACCACATAACTACCGGATACCTTGAACCTATCCGTAGTAGGCGTCATGAAATAGCTTATGTAATATATGCTACTGTGTTCAGGTGACTGTGTTATGCATTAATATTTAGATATTTACAAATTACTCCTTGGTTGTTACAAATAGAAATGTATAACAATGATTATAGATACGCAGGATAGCTGCTCTTCTCATTCTCGTTTTTGTGGAAGCTTCAGATTGATTATTCATGCATTTATTAGAATATGAATGATTTCAGTCCAACGGTTAATATTCAATTTTTATATCGTCCCCACTCAATACATATTCTGTCACACAAAAGTAGGAGAATCAGTCATTTTTCATGGCAATGTACAGAGGGCACAAGGAATTGATTATGAATATTTTCGTTCCATAGAATTTGATTGAGACAGAGTGCAAGAGTTGGGCAAGCAAAGGCATTAATATAAAATTAATGCCTTTGAATTGGAGCTGCTATAACATAGAAGTATGGTGATAACATACTTCTATGTTATATTAATATAAAATTAATATAACATAGAAGGACCATACTTCTATGTTATTCCCTTTGAATTGGAGCTGGACCTGCCTTTCTTACTGCTCTGTTGGCCAGTACTTCATGTAACACCATAAAGTATGGTGCTGTTATCTTATTTCATCTGATTACAACATGAAGTTTTTCAACTCCCCTAGGAAGCTTGCTCCTGAAGCTCTCTGCCACTAGGTAAAAAGTTGCTGTGGTAGCAAATTAGAGACTAAAGAGATGCAAGTGTCCCTAAACTTTGTGTTTGGAAAACTACCATTATCAGTCGAATATTGTAGCGATGATTTAGCAGCTTTAGGCCATGTTTGGGTGTTGCAGTTTTTCAATACCGAGGTATCAACAAACCATGGTTTTAGGAGTCAGTGTCAAACAAAACTATGGTTTAGAAAAAAAGAGCCAGGAATGGAGTTTTTAAAACTCCAAAATGGTTGCACTTCAACCAATGATACCTTTTTTAATCTATAAGATTTATTACATACAAACATCTCGTTACTTTCTAAAACCACAATATTTTGCAGAACTGTAGTGTTCTTCCAGAACTCTCGAAGTACTTTGTACTGTTGATGTATGCTTACCATGTTTAGTAGAACGCTGAACCACGTTTGTGCGTGTGTGACTAGCTAAGGAGATATGCATCCTGGCTGTTCGGTTTAATGCTATTCTTGGTATATGTGGTTTATATTCATTTTGTGTAATTTATAGTGACAGGCTGCTTAAATCTCAGTTAAGCCCAGCAATTCATGAATGAGATATGAAACAGGATATCGGCAACAATATGGTGCTATTTTGTTGATTCTGGTTTAATTTATATTGACATACTGCATGTTAGCACGAGCAGGTTACCATTTTGTTGACATTTTTAAACTACTTTCTGCCAAATAACATGCATTTTTATACTCCTACTATCTTTGTACTGTCCATTTGAAACTAGAGGAGGATTAAACTCTCATAATGATGAGTTGTCTCTACTGTTGTAGAGGACCGATTATAGAGGCATTTGATCATCTCCAGCTGTGGAGGAATTTGAGAAATCATGGCTGCAGTTACGTGCCTGAAGGTGATGCCGGTTATGACTGAAATTATGAGCTGTTGTCTCTGCTTGAAAAAGAAAGAATAACTCCTGATGTACTCCACTTAAACGTAAAATGAAAACATGTTTTTAGTAACTTGCCTACATGTGATTCCCACAATCAAAAGAATCCATATTTGTGGCGTGGATGGTCCAACGCATCCAAAGTACAACCCTTCCTTTTTTGTTTGCTTCGAAAGCCAGCTTGTGTTTGTGAATCTTCTAAACGTTACCACAACACTGGAAGTACTTGACTGTTTGTGAAAATTCTAAAATGACACATTGGGCCCAGCCAGTTGATCCGAGCCTCACGTGCTCGTGAACTGTCGTAACTACTCCATTCATCAGGGAAGCCGTAGCAAGATGAAGCTGTCATCTGCGGCTCACACGGCAGCGACAAGGCTATCATTGTTCCGTTTCTTCAGCTCCGGATCTGGTTGAATGAGTTGGCAAGAGATCAACAGTTTTGCAGTTGTGGTTTGGATGGGTGCTGCCTGTATCGCCTCATTAGAACATGAGCTCCGATATACTAGTACTTTGATTAGCACAACGCCTACGTAATCTCCCTCGTGGCCTCCCTCCCCATCACACTTGCTCTCGAGTCACGTGCAAGTAAGGCAGCACCGGGTCTGGGGCGCACGCCCCTGGGGCACGGTGTCGACGGCGATGCCAAGGCCGAACCCACCCAAGAAAACGCATCGAAACGCCACACCGCGCACGGCTTCGCGGATTACCGCGGCGCGGCGGGCGGAGAAGTCCAACCCAGGCACCCAGCAGCTCCAAACGCGGTCCATCCAACCCGCCCACCGGCCCTGGCCGCGGCAACCCCCCCACGCACGCGTGCTATGCTTCCGCTGTCACGCACGCGTGTCGTGAAGCCGAGCCCGAGGCAATAAGACCACCGCGTCCGCACTCGGCACCCCACCTGTCCGCGCACCTCCACCCATCCACCCGTCCCCGCCCGCGGCCCTGCCTGCCTTCGCAATTCAGCTCGCGTCACCGCCGGCCACCGGCGACCTGCGTGCGTGGGGAGCGATTCGACCCCGGCCCTGCCCGCTGGGGCAGGAATCTACCGATATTCGGCGGATACGAATACGACGGTACGGCGTTTTTTTAAAAGAACATGATACGTAGATACGTTTTAATAATTTTTTTTAAAATAAAATAATATTTTTAAAGCTATAAATAATAAAGAAAAAATATATATAAACACCACACCTCATCTGCTCCCATAGTCCCAACCCGTCGCCACCGCCAGCTCAAGCTACAAGTGGGACGAATATTATTCCACCCGTGAGTGGCATAGTTTGCCGCAAATACGCGAGCTTTGCAGAAATTTACGAATTCTATCGTTTGACATATGAAAAAATATACAATTATTATAAAAATTTAAATAATTTATATATTTAATACATAATTTATCACTTTATTATTATATATACAATTAATCAAAAATATTAATAATTTTGAAATCATGATTTTTTCTATTCTATTGAGTTTAAAATTGGACCTTAGAATTAAAATCTCACGTTCACAAAACCCTATAATTTTAGTCAACGAATTTAATTAAAATTAGTTGAAAAATATTTTAAATAATAATAAGCAACTTTATGTAAATTAGTATAAAAAAATTGCGGACTTTTGTGAGTTGTTGAGAATATACTCACTTATGTGATAAATTTTACAGATAAATTATTGTTAAATTAAAAAAATATTATTAATTTACAATACTCATTAATATATATTTTACGGAGCGAATACCCACGCATCACCAGCCACCCCCTCTCTCTCTCTCTCTCACGCACACGCCCCTCCTCCAGATCGGGAGCCACGGTCTCCCCTCCCACCGGTGGCCTTCTCCTCCTCCGGATCCGGCGCGCCCGCGGCCTCCCCTCCTACCGGCGGCTTCCTCGTCGAGATCGAGCGCCCCACTGCCTCTCCTCCCACCGGCGGCCTCCTCCTCCGGATCCGGCGCTCAAGCCGCCCCTCCCACCGGCGGCCTCCTCCTCCTCCGGATCCGGAGCCTCGCGGGCTCCCCTCCTCCGGATCCGGCGCCCCCGCGGGCGTGAACAGAGGCCGGGTGCCCCCGCAGCCCCGCTTTTTGTCGCCTACTGTTCGGCGTCAATTCTCGCGCGGAAAGGCAAGTTCCTGTTGATTTGGGCGCAGTTCTGCGGGGCGTGGGTCGGGATCCATCGATTTGGGCCTGATTCGATGGTGATTTGGCTCTGATTCGTGGGGTTGGTGTGCAGGGATGGGGACCGGAGAGGAGCCCCCGGCGAGGCGGGAGAACGGCGGCAGGCGGCGGAGGTGGATGGACGGGGACGACGACGACGATGAGGAGTATGTGGCTGAAGAGGAAGAGGACGAGGACTTTGCGGAAGAGCTCTCTGCCTCCAGCGCCGGCGAGGAGGGGGAGGATTCTGACGCGGAGTACCAGGAGGATGAAGAGGAGGAGGAAGAGGAAGAAACTCCGCGCCCGAAGCGGCCTGTAACGGGCGGCGTACGCGGAAGGAAAGGGAAGACGGATCCAGCCACTAGGCGAGCCAAGCGGCGGAGGTATGATGTGGACGATGACTATGAGGAGGATCCCAGTGAAGACCAGGAGGATCCTGACGAAGAGGAGTACCTTGAGGATACTCCATGGCCTAACCGGGCAGCAAAGGCCAGCGCCATTGGAGGTAAGGGGAAGATGGATCCAGCCACAGCACGACACAGGTATGTGGTTGATGATGACTATGAGGAGCCGGATGATGAGGAGTCGGACGAAGAGGAGGAGGTTGAGGAGCACAAGGAGGAGATTGAGGAGGAGGAAGAGCCTCCACCACGACCCAAGAGCGTGGCAAAAAGTGCCAGGCATGACCAGAACATGGAGCCAGCTCGATCTCATCGGCAGAAGTACGAGGAGGATATGGACTTTGAACCTGAATTGGATGAGGAGGAGGAGGAAGTTGATGAGGATACTGATTTCGACCCTGAAGTAGATGATGAGGATGAAGATGAATTTGAGGATGAGGATGAGGAGGAATTCAGTGCTGCCCGTGTCAGAAATGTGACTGTTAAGAATCCTGCAAAATGGAAGCCCCTTTCAAAGCGACGATCACAAAAAAAGAAGAAGGCGAGTAAGAGAACTAAGACTTCCAAGAGGAAGACATGTTCAGTTAAATCAAAGAAGCGTGCTCCTGTGAAGCGGGTTAGAAAGCGTTCTGTAGTTGACGACTCCGATGAGGATTCAGAGGATGATGATGACTTCACCGTGGATGATCTGATCCAGGAAGATCAGCACCCAAGGAAGAAGGCCAGGACTGGCACTAGTAAGCAGACAGAGTTGGAATGTCCATCAGCTATTGAGGAAGGGACATGGCCAAATGTCGAATCAGAAACATCAGAATTCGAGTTTGTGACATCGGACGATGAACCTGATGATGCCGAGACAGCTGATATTGAGGCTAGTATAGTCAGAAAGGGGAGAAATAATAGGAAATCTGGGTCTGAGTCATCATCGGATTCTGAATTCATTCTGTCAGATAGGGAGCTGGAGAATTTGGAGGAGACCGAGCCTCCGAAGGTTCAGCCATTGCCCCTTACACTGATACGAAAGAATTATATTAGAAAGCATGGAGAAGATAAGGGAAAGAAAAAAGAGGAACCGGAGGCTGGAAAACCAATATGTGGGATCTGCCTCTCAGAAGAGCAGAGAGCAACTGTGCAGGGCGTCCTCAATTGTTGCTCACACTACTTTTGCTTTGCGTGCATCATGGAATGGTCCAAGGTTGAATCTAGGTGCCCTTTATGCAAGCAGCGGTTCACAACAATCACCAAGTCGTCAAAGGCAGATCTTGGTCTGGGATTACGGAAATCTATAATTAAGGTCGAAGAGCGTGACCAGGTAATGTTCTCAATTGCTGTTATTACAGAATTTCGGATCTGATAGCTTTTTACTTGCCCATTTAGATGGATGGTCCATTTGAAACAAAATTCATCAACATGATACTGCATTTGATTACATATCTCTTTCATTGTTTATAATTAGGCAATTCATCATTTTTTTTCTTGTCGTTAACCTATATTTCATGAACTGTTAAAGCAGAAGCATTATTTTTTAGTTATGTATATTAAAGTTCAATTACAAGAATAAACGGATTTTCTGGGAAACATGATCTCGATTATTGTTTTGGATTATAGTGTCACTTAGATAAGGCCTCATGCCCATCTTTCTTGTTACTTCAGCCTTTTAGGTTATACCCATTAAAGTTCTGTACATAAATGATCTTGCTGCACTTGGCCTTTTGCAATTGCATGCTATACCGCTACTGCAGCAAGAATAAAGCCTCTAGTCTCAAGCAAGTTGAAAAGAAACAGCCAAGCAACCCAAAATATATGGTAGTACCAAAAAAAAATTGTACAGTGCTTATAGTGGCAAAGAATCAAAATCATGGTTCTGGCACATGATGCTAGTTTCTATTATCTCAGATCGATTTTTATTGACATCTTCATATTATAATCAATAACAAGGACTTTTTCACTGCTGCTTTCATGATAAAGAAAGCTGCTGCCTCGTGTTACTCAAGAAAATCATTAGCTTGATGTATAATAAACAATTCATCTTGCTAAACTTTTGCATACCCCTGTTGTCTGTCCTTGGATGGTAGTTATGAATATCAAGAATCAACATTGTAATTTGGTTTGGTTATCATCTGCTTATCTCGTTGCTTATTGCACAGGTGTATCAGCCCACCGAAGAAGAAATAAGGCGCTGGTTAGACCCATATGAGAATGTTGTTTGTATAGAGTGCAATCAAGGTGGTGATGATAGTCTCATGTTACTATGTGATATCTGTGATTCCTCTGCGCACACCTATTGTGTGGGCCTTGGAAGAGAAGTACCAGAAGGCAACTGGTACTGTGGTGGATGCAGACTTAACGATGAGGGACCATCCCAGGCCAGAATATCACATACACAGGGTTATGAAAGACAGAATTACAGAAATCATGCTGATTTTAATTTTGTTGGGTTTGGCGTGGCAGCACAAAATGGCACATGTGACAGATCGTCATCAATAAATCGTCATCGTTCTTTTCAAGGGATCGATTTAAATCTATCACCAAGGGAGGTTCCTGGGGAAATTTACCCTGTTGGATCGCAAGTCTCAACCGATAGTGTATCAACACCTTCTGGA
Source organism: Zoysia pacifica (assembly GCA_001602315.1). NCBI lineage: Eukaryota > Viridiplantae > Streptophyta > Magnoliopsida > Poales > Poaceae > Zoysia > Zoysia pacifica. The sequence goes on along the minus strand of BCLH01000002.1, from coordinate 466,628 downwards.
AGGAGTGCAACTGTTTCAGGAAGGCGTGAAATACATCGGCGCATACGTATTTTGCTATCTCGACCAAGGCCAGTTGCTACTACTAGGATAGAGGATAGTTGCCCTAATTATGTACCGCGCAATGGTGCTGTACCAAGAACTGAACTGAACCATCATAGCTTCCGTTCTTCGTCTGAAGCAAGCACTTCACAGATCCATGATAGCATTCAGAATCAGCGCAATGGCCTTCCCTTTGCTTCGTCTATGCCTCTAGATGGTGATGATTTCCAACATATTGAAGGTGTCAAGAGCAACCTCAGGAACTTACAGTAGTTTTCCACAGGTAAAAGCATATTGTCCTTAATCTTTAGAAGTATGCCAAAATTGTAGTCCCTGGTTAGGAATGGTTCCATCCACTTATATGCCACCAGAATTGGCCACAAAGGGTTCAAAGCAGGAGCATTAAAGAAAGGGATGAAATGGGACTATGTGAAGCAGTGTGAAAATATTGCCTTATTTGATGCTGATTACCAGCCAGAATCGGATTTTCTCCTCAGAACTGTTCCATTCCTTGTGCACAATCAGAATGTTGCTCTTCTTCAAGCTCGATGGGTTTTTGGTAATAACTCATATATTTCTTTTCTTCTTTTCCTTCACAATTGATAAACAAATGACCTCATTTCATTGTCATCAGCATAATACATTAACACCACTATTCATCTTTGCATAGCCTATTTACTAACCGATAATGAATGTGTTTTAATTGTTTCCATGTACTCTTTCAATCATTGTTGGGTTGAAGTGCAAAAAAACTGTTCAATACAAGGGTGATTAAAAATTTTAAAAAGATGGTGTAACAATATTGCTCTCTATCATTATACATTTTATAATTCTGATGAGTCCAAATTTTAATTTACAGAATTTTACAGTGAATGACAGAGCTAGCATATTGACAAGGATACAGAAGACATTCTTTGACTACCATTTCAAAGTTGAGCAGGAAGTGGGATCAGCTACCTTTTCCTTCTTTAGTTTCAATGGTCCGGTTTGCAGAACATGAAAAATACACATTTTCCACAAATCGCCAAGAGAACAGGATGGTTCTGGAGGAACAACATTCTAATCGTATGCTCTACCCTTAGGAACTGCTGGTGTATGGCGTACCGAAGCTATCAATGATGCAGGAGGTTGGAAGGATCGAACTACAGTTGAAGACATGGACTTGGCCGTCCGAGCAAATTTAAAGGGTTGGAAATTCATCTATTTAGGAGACGTTAGAGTAAGAAGTCTAGACTATACAATGATTTTGACTAAAATTGTACAATATCTTGCCTGTTTGCAGCGATTAATTTATGCAAAAGATGGTATCTGACAAAGAAAATATCTTGTAGGTAAGGAGTGAACTTCCATCCACTTATGACGCCTACTGCCGTCAGCAGTTTCAATGGGCTTGTGGCAGTGCAAACTTGTTTCGGAAGATGACATTTGAGGTCTTAACTGCCAAGGTAGTTGTCCTTTCTTCCCCTCTACTCAAACGAATAAATGTTCTGAAAAAACTCACCAAAATTGTTTCTCCATCAGCAAGTGTCACCGTTAAAGTTCTACATGATCTATAGCTTCTTCCTGGTGCGGAGAATCATCGCCCCTGCTACAGCATTTTTTCTCTACAGTATTATCATTCCAGTATCAGTCATGATCCCAGAGATCTTCTTACCAATATGGGGTGTCGCCTATATTCCTACAGCTCTCACCATCGTGACTGCCATAAGAATGCCAGAGTTGGTCCCCTTTACCAGCCTCGCTGTTCAGATATTATGTTCATTCCTTCTTTTCTAAGTAAAAGTTTAACTTTATGTATATTTACTCCTGCTCTGCAGAAATCTGCACATTATGCCATTATGGATTCTGTTTGAGAGTGTCATTTCCATGCATCGCTTAAAAGCTGCAGTAGCTGGTCTGCTTGAACTCCCAGAATTCAATCAGTGGATTGTGACACAGAAAGTAGGGAACAATGGCACCGAGGAGAATGGTGAGGTTCCATTGCTTCAGAAGGCCAGGAAAAGCTTAAGAAACAGTTACTACCACTTCAAAAATCATCAGAAGCCATGATGCTTTTGTTAAAATGCAAACGTAACGAAATGCATTAAAAGATTGACATGTCTTTGCTGCAGAGTCCACCTTCCTGAGATTGTGTTTTCGTTTTTCGCCTTCATCTGTGCTTCCTACAACCTTGTATACCATGGAAAGACCAGCTATTACGTAAATTTATATCTCCAAGGATTAGCCTTTTTCCTTCTGGGTCTCAACTACACAGGCAGTTTTTTATTCTGGTCATGAGTAATGTTTGATTTTTTTCCCCAGATGTAATGTTTGATTTGTTTCCCCTCTGTATTTAAATTTCCCCAGGGCCGAGCTTCAGGTTTTAGGCTCAACATTAGGAAAGTTGTTGATTTTTTAGGATACCTTCGGACCGTGCTACAGTCACAGGAATATATCTGTATATAATAGTCGCTCATAGTCAGGTCAACAAGGGCTCTCTCCACCTGAACATTTGTGCATTAGTGGAATGCAGATTTAAATACCAGAAAAATGTTACACCCTCGTGTTATTTACAGTAAAAAGTGTCACATTTGTGCTGTCTGATAGTTTTCTTATGACTGCACTCCTTTTGGAAAAGCAGCAAATCTTGAAGCAAATTCGTCGTACACAACTTGATAGATACGTACGAGAGGAATTGTTTGGAGAAGAATACCAAACCGTGAAGAGCATAAGAATTTGAACTACTATTGCTGTCGAATGGCCAACCACCTCAGCATTCCAACTCTTACTCATCTATCTTCTATTTCGTCCACTTTCTATCACACAAGCTGCCTGTTCTTCCTCATAATAATCATATCAGGATGAATTATGAAATCACAAGATCTGAACTACTACCAGCAATGTTATGCGGCGCGTCCTAAAAGAATGTAGTGCTTAGGATGCAAGTGGACATGTACACATCTCCTAAGTATAAATTTGTAAAAACCTATAAAGTTTATATTAAAAAATGTGGTATCACGGATACCCATCTGCATCCCTATGTATTGCATTCCATTCCATGCTACACCAACTGTGTTGCATTGACAGGAAAACATCATCTAGAGAAAAGGCAATTCCAGAAAGTAGCAAGAAAAATCCGCATCTGAATTTTTCTCTCGCTCGAGCTGATCTCATAACTCATTGACTGTGTTATTCAGCCCAAAAATGTTCTCTACTGAGTTTGGGCCTATACCTCTGTTACTCCAGCCCAGCTCGGCCCGCTCGTTAGCACGACATTAATCATTATCCCTCTGTTAAAAGTCCCTCCTGATCCTCGATTCCTTGCTGCCGCTGCTGCAGTGCTGCTGGTCCTCTTCCTCTCGCCGCCCCTTCTTTTCGCGACGCCAAGCCTCGCACGGAGCGGGGTCTAGGGTTCGTGGAGTCCGCAGTGTGGAGGTCAGTTTGCTCCCCCCCCCCCCCCCCCCCCCCCCGACCGGCTGCAGTTCGACACCTGTACCGCGTAGATCCGTGACCTATGCTGCCCGCTTCGTGCCAAATGCGTGCGCTGGAGCCGGGATTGGCGTCAGCCGGGGTGCAAATCATTTCATGCATGTCACCACGGTTCTGTTAGATGTAGCTTTTAGCGAGGTGAAATTTTCGCGTCCTTTTTAGGGATATCTTGCCGGAGAGATTATGCGACGTGGGGACTTTTTTTTTTGCAGTGTAATTATGGGCAGATGCATGCCGTGAATCTTATTTTTTACGAGTGCATGCCTGTACCATGTTGGATTCACGTCATTGGGGTAGATTTGTTATTTCTTCTAAATGCGTTATTTTTGTACGATTGGCTTTTCTATAGCTCGAAAAATATGCAGAATTTATCGACCTATTATCGATAACGCCCACCTGAACTTTCCAACTCAAGTAGGTTAGTACCACGGTAGTGCAAGCCTTAGGTAGCTTCTGTAATGAGTAGTTAATGCTTTGTCAGGAAAGGTATTGGAGTTTTGCAGCTCAGAGATTTCATGAAGATTTGATGTGCAAAACTCTTGTAACGTATTGAAAATAACGGTTCTAACAGTACCAGACGACATGCTTTGCTTTAAATCATTGAATGGTTATTTAGATTGGTATGTATGCTTGCGGCATCTGATACAACATTATGTATTGATTTGACTGTTTTATTTCTGCTTACAGATAATGGCTGGCCACCGAAACAGTCATGGAAAGAGGCATTCTGATTATACTGAAAACGGAGGTGGCAAAAGAAGAAATCCTGGTGATGATACCTATGCCCCTGGTCCAGATGATACTGTCTATCGCTACCTTTGCTCCTCTAGAAAAATTGGGAGTATCATTGGTAGGGGTGGAGAGATTGCAAAGCAGTTAAGGGCTGATACTCAGGCCAAGATTAGGATTGGTGAGAGTGTACCTGGCTGTGATGAGCGAGTTATCACAATATTTAGCTCAAGCAGGGAAACTAACACCATTGATGATGAGGATAAGGTTTGCCCTGCACAGGATGCTCTCTTTAGAGTTCATGAGAAGCTTACTACTGATGAGGGTCCTGGTAATGAAGACAGTGAAGAAGTTTTACCACAGGTTACAGTTCGTTTGCTTGTGCCGTCTGACCAGATTGGATGCATTATTGGAAAAGGTGGGCATATCATCCAAGGAATACGCAGTGACACTGGCGCGCAGATACGTGTGCTTAGTAATGACCATATCCCTGCATGTGCCATTAATGGCGATGAACTTCTTCAGGTTGGTTATTTCTCGCATCAATTTCACCATTGTTGGAACTGGCCTCTTAGGCATGTTTGTATCCATCTGAGTGTTTACGTAATCCCTGTGCATCTGGTTAATCAAATGTGTATAACATCTACTCCATGAAATCCTAAATGCTAAACGGTAGTTAGACGGTGACCCGCCGTTTAGATTTTCTTCAGTTTAAACGGCCATTTAAAAAGGTTTAATCAAGCTCAAAATGGGATTAAACAGTTTAAATGGCCTAAACAGTTACCCTCTGTTTAACGTTTAAAACTGTTTAGGAAAACATGGCATCTACTTTTATACTGAAACCTGAAAAGTATACTAGGAGGTTTGCTATCTGTTTCAAGTCAATTCGACAATATCAAATCCTTTAATCAGTAGCAATTTGTGGTAGGAGCTAGATGTGAAACCGACTAAGAGCTGCATGAGCAAAAAGGAATCTAGTGAGAGAGGAAAATAAATAAAAATAAATTAGTCTTGATTACCGGCTACTCTCAAGTCCTGAATTTTTTTTTTATTTGAATACAAATTCTTCATAAGTTTCAACAATCAGCCACCATTGGAAAGGGAAAACACATGATTAATTGTCACAAACGCCCAGTGCGCTCATGTCGCCATTTATTTTTCTTTGTCAATAAAAAATTCAAACACTACCTTGATTGTTAGCTCTGTTCATCTTGCCATGTCATCATGTCATATATTTTATTTTGTTAACAGCCAGCCTTAGGAGCAACATGAAACAATATGTAATATCTATGTTCACCTTGTCACATTTTTCTTTTTGTAGATTACTGATGCTAGGATCAGCTACATACAAATCCAGTCAAATCAGTTAATCATATGCTGAAAATCAGGTCTAGATAAGTGCTAATCAATACATTAATTGATCCTATCTAAAAAGGTATAAACATAAATATAATAATTACGGGTTATTACTTATTTCCTTCTAGGAGGTAATCGGTCACATTTCTACGTTAGTCATTACAATCTGGTACATGGACAGTCCATGGTGATTACTGATTATTTTGTACTACTATAAAATTGTTCTTTAAGTAAAGGGCAGTACGTACCAGAAATAATATTAGTTGTATAATGTAAAGAAGTTAATACCTAATTATTGTTCCAATATGTTTTACACTAGATCTCTGGGGATGCGGCAGTTGTCAGAAAGGCTCTTCATCAAGTTTCTTTTCGCCTCCATGACAACCCATCTAGGTCACATCATCTTCTTGCATCCAGCTTCACCCAAACTTATCCAGGGAGCTCCCACCTTGGTAGTTCCTCTACTGCACCTGTTGTAGGTATAGCTCCTGTAATTCCAACATATGGAGGATATAAAGGCGATGTGGCTGGAGATTGGCCTTCTATATACCAACCACGCAGGGAAGAGAGCTCTGCAAAGGAGTTTAGTTTGCGTTTGCTTTGTGCCGCTGCTAATGTTGGAGGTGTAATTGGGAAGGGTGGTGGAATCATCAAACAAATCAGGCAGGAATCTGGAGCTTTTATAAAAGTGGATAGCTCTAGTCCTGGCCCAGAAGATGACTGCATTATTACAGTTTCTGCAAAAGAGGTAATTTGTCCTTGTTTGTTACTCTTTCTGTTTTTCGCTAAGTTTCTATGCATACTTTTAGTAGTGTTCCTGATCAATGTTGCTTTTCCATGCAGTTCTTTGAAGACCCTGTCTCGCCAACAATTAATGCTGCTGTTCGTTTACAGCCTAGATGCAGCGAGAAAACTGATGCAGATTCAGGAGAGCCGTCATACACAACACGCTTGTTGGTCTCAACATCACGTATTGGTTGCCTAATAGGCAAAGGTGGTTCAATCATTACTGAGATTCGGAGGTCATCAAGAGCAAGCATACGCATCCTTTCCAAGGAAAATGTTCCAAAAGTAGCTGCAGAAGATGAAGAAATGGTTCAGGTAACTATCCTGATTTTCTGTTATTCTTTTTTAATCAGTATTTATGTGCTGCAGTCATCGTGAATTCGTGACCTGTCTGTTTTCCAATTTCTAGATCAGTGGGGACCTTGATGTTGCGAGGCATGCTCTTGTGCAAATAACTACAAGGCTGAAGGCCAATTTCTTTGAAAGAGAGAGTGCTTTAGCACCACTTCCACCAGCCATCCCTTACCATCCTTTGCCTGCTATAGTTTCTGATGAACCAAAGTATCTAGGCAGAGACACTAAGCCTGCTGGGCATGGTTATCTGTATTCTAGTGGATTCCGTACAGTGGATGATCTGATTCCTGCTGACACTTATTCAAATTATAGTAGCTCCCAGGTATCACATATATCACTTCATTGTTAGTAGAGCTGACAACTTTTCTAGAATTTTTGTGTTGTAACATCAGCTGAAACTATTCTCTCTAGGCCCCTGGAGGATATGGCCCTTACAGTGGGTACAGTAGTCGCTCTGGCAGCAGTGGGTAAGTGTTTTTTTCCTTCACCAGTATAGAAATTCACTCTGATGCACATAGAGTTAGCATTTCTTATGAGTGTTTACCATAGGATACTGGGTCTAGTTAACTAATATCCATTGATCCCTTATTGCACTTGTGCTTAACTGCTTACTCATCACTTTTCTAATTGACAATAATTTTCGTTAGGTTATCTGGCCATAATTCTCTTCCCTATGGAAAGCGTCATGGTTACTAGGATCTAGATTGTGGAATAAAACAGGTATGGTTTCTCCTCCTTGTCTTGAGATGTCATGGAATATTTTATATGACCAGGCCTTTATCCTTACTGTTCTTCTGCCTTTTGGACACATCTAACCCAGCTCAGCTATCTTCTGATGGACCTTTCACCTTTGCCCCCCCCTGCCCCCTCCCGTCCTTGTAGCAGCCAAGACAGTGAAGTTTGGAGCCTGCTTATTTGGAGCCCCTTCCCAAACCAGATGACCAAGAGTGTATGGCCCAACCGGGAAGCTTTGCTTAAAAGGGCCTGCCTGTATGCCATAGACCATCTAATTTCCCTTGCATAATAGATTTGCTATATTTAAATGTTCCAATCCTATGTATTGAAAGGTCATAGTTGAGACTGCATGTATTTATTCATTTGAAACCAGCTTCAGCTTAGTGGTTTGTGTTGAAATACTTATTTCCTATCTGCCTCCCAGAAACCAGATGTTACTTCAACAAAAATTAGGGTGATGTTACTTGCCTTCCATTGGAAAAATGCAAGTTACTCCCTCCGTTTTTTAATTGATGTCGCTGTTGACTTTCAACATCAGCGTTGGAGTTAGAAGTCAACGACGGCAACAATTAAAACGAATGGTCAAAGTTGGAGTTAGAAGTCAACGGCGATAACAATTAAAAAACGGAAGGAGTATTTCATATTGATTTAAGTAATCGCCAGCTTGAATGAAACATCAGAAACACATGCCATCCTTGAACGTTGCACCAGAGACCACATGTACTGAACTTGCCCCCCTGCAAGCATGTCCTTACGATCCTCAGCGATATTGAAGTATGCTAGCACAGAATCTAGTTTAAACCACTCTCAACATAACTTTTTTGAATTATCTGTTTTAAATTGGTCTTACTGGTAGTCAATTGAAAGCTTTTGCCTGTATCGATTTATATCATTGGCCGTAGAAGGCAATAGAATAGGAGCATGATCTTACACGTATCCTTTGACCTGATGCGCATGTTTCCCTGAATTCATGTATTGGTGATATATGTACTGTATTGTGCACCATCACATCTAGTAAACTGGGCGCTAAAGTTTGCCAAAGTGCATGAGTAGGGATGTACTCCCAAGGTTTACTAGTTCATCATCTATCTTGTATGGAAGTTTTAAATTTATGTTTACAGAGCTTGAGCTCCATTGTATTTTGGATAACAGTTTTTAGATGTACTCCCTGCTTTCTGAAATTGTTGCAGTCAGTTAGTTTAAATTTGAACTAGCCGGCAATAACAATTTTGGAACTGCGGGAGTATATTGCTAACCAAGAAGGTGCAGGTACATACAAAATAAGCAGACCTTGCAGGCTTTATTTGTACTGAAAGGAACTATTTCTGGAGCTAGACATCATTGCTACCATATGCACACCGGTTTAGTTCATTATACCTGTCGTCTGTTGTAGTTTGTTTCTCTAGCCTATGTAAATGCTACTAGTATCAGATTTTGACTCGTTTTGTTCAAAGTTACCCCTTGGGCTGTTGGTCATTTTATTTCTTGGACGTCATGGATTGCGGTGTCTATTGTTTGACGATATCATGTAAGCTATTCTTATCATCCTTCTGGCGCGGAGTAAAGAGCAGGTCATTTGTGGCCATCACTCCACGGACCATGTTTCATAAGTTTTTAATAAATACCTCCTCTGCTGTTGGGCAGCTATTGTAACAATTGTCTAGACATACTCCCTCAGGTCATCGACGTTAGGACAGCTATTTTGGAACGTACTCCGTACATACTAGAGGAACAAGTTGTATATGATATTACTCGCCTGGCTTAACAACCTCGCAGCATATAGTGCTGTAATTCTGCCTTGCGGGTGGCTTTTATTTAACGATGATGTAGTTCTGGAAAGAATAAAAAAAAACATTGTAAGGTCTCTTTGTCTGTCACTTCTTTCGTTTGATCAAAGTTGAATTTAAAAGTCAACAGCGATATCAATTAAAGAACAGAGTTAAATTAAAAAGTCAACGGTGACATTAATTAAAGAACGGAGGGAGTAAGTTATAAGACAACTTCACAACTGGATTGGCGACTTCTGACACATTAATTGAAGAAGCTTTCAAAAGCACATTTGCAATAGTTGGATGTGAGCTCAAATGTGATAAATTCCAACGTTGAAGGATGGCAAGTGGTCCCATTTGTCAATTTGTGCCATTAATCAAAAGTCCCCTATCCATCAATCAGAATATGATGCGTCAACTTTAGATTTTAGCTGTACCAATCATGTATGATTGTTGACATCAAATTTGTAGATAGATTTGAACGTAAACAATGAGGCAAATGTCCCAAAAAAAATATAGTTGCTTCTTATACGTTTATATACCACAGAATAGGTGCTGCTAGTGTAAAGGCCTATTAGCTCAGTTGGTTAGACCTGCATTCTTTTCGTTGGTGCTTTTGGTCATCGTCGGCAGTCAGCTCTCTGTGTTAATTGATCTTTAGCAATGAGAGCTTTCCTGCTCCTGCTATTCCCTCTGGCCTGCTGTCTTTTACATGCTGCTAATGTAAGCTTTGTAATTTACATCCTTATAATCAAAGCTTTGTAATTGATGCAGCTCTTCCAATATTTTAAATAATCAAAGCTTTGTAATTGATGTAGCTCTTCCAATATTTTAACAAAGGGTCTATTTGGATCTTAAGAATTGAAATTGATTCTAGGAATTTGATTCTTAGACTTCAATTCTACAGGAATTGAATTTGGTGGAATCAAATTGAATTCAATATTTCTTGTTTGGCTCTCCTGAAATCCATTTTCAGGAATCAAATTCAGAATTATGTTTGGATGTTAAACATAAAATCAGAGCATGTATTCAGTATAACATATATGTACAATTCTTGTCGAAGAACACCACTAGAGTCATGATGCTCCCACAAAAAGGGACATGTGGTTCAGGTAACACGTACCAGCCCCTCGGAACCCGTACAGCACGCGAGCTCGCCAGTGGCACGGACGACATGGGAGGGGTGCTTGCCTGGGTCAACGTCCGGTGGGTAGGAGTCGTAGGACTCGACGCTGGCAATGCGGCAGAACACGAGCGAGAGCAGCACGTCGCTGTTGAGGACAACAATGGGTTCACCATAAAAGACATGGCATGTGGGCTTGCCGTGGTCGAGATCTCCGTCGTCCATGCCGCAGGTGGCTGGGCACAGGGCCGGCCACGTCGTGGAGTGCCGCGGTGGGCTCCCCAGCCAGGATCGAGTTAGGGGCAGCGGTGGCGACGAGATCGAGTCGGGGGGTCATCGCCTGTCGGCAGCTCAAGGGCGAGGGCGAGATCGAGTCGAGGCCGGCCGGCAGCTCGAAGGCGGCGGCGAGATTAAGTCAGGGCCGGTCGGCATCTCGGAGCCGGTGCACTCGACAGCTCTACGGTGGCAGCAAGATTGAGTTGGGGCGACAGCTGCGAGAGGGAGGCGGAGCGAGGAAGGGCTGGGGAGCGGTGTGAAGCGATTCAGAACATTTCCGCATTTTTTGATCGGAATCAAAGACAAGCCTCCACTTCAGTGATCAGTAAACGCTGGAAATATCAATTCAATTCCATATTGCAGCCAAACATCCCCGCCACTCCCCGGCCTCCCCAGCCACCACCCCTTTTTCTCACCGGCGCGTCGCCCTGCCCCTACCCATCCCTAGCATACCTGGCAGCGACCCCCGCCTCCACCTCAGCCCATCTTCACCCTCGAGGGCTGCATCGCCGCGGCCGACTTCTCCCTCGACCCCGCCAGCTCGAAGCTCTTCTTCTACCTCCCCATGCGCGGCCGCCAGCCACTCGTCTGTCGTCGCCCGCCCCGCACCAGTTGCACCGACTGTTAGACTTAATCTTGTTGTCTGTGAGTGTTTAGACGTGTCATGTGTTTTAGTCAAGTTTGTGTCAGTGTCCAAATGTGTGCGCGTGTGTGTTTAGAGCAGGTGAGTCCGTAAGATTAGTTTGAACTCGTTAGCGACCGGCGATGTGGCCGTGTCCACGATGAGTGGGTCAGATAAATCTTCGGATGTGTCTGTTGATTGAGCTCTATGTCTAGGTAATTAGCGGAAGGCCGTTGAGGGCTTTGAGCCGTGCTGCATGGTCAGCTCAGAAGACGTGCATGGCGTGAGTGGCTTGCATGAAGGAGTGATTGGTGGAGTAGATCGTGTGCTAATGGCCGGAGTAGTGCGGCCGAACGTGCGTTGCTGTGTGCAGTAGCGGCCACGGCTGTGTGGCTGTTTAAACGCCTCTGTGATCAACGTGTTCAAGTGCCAAGTGTGAAGTGGAAAAAGTGATTGGTGAAATTAAGTGCCAGTGCTTGTGTTGGAGTGCAGCACGTAAAACTCTTTCGTGTTCTTGTGCCATTTTTTGTGTGCGCGCTTGTGTTCCAAAGTGAGTGATCCAGAGAGCTGGGCCAACACCGACGAGTGGTGTCATCTCTCTCTCTCTCTCACACACGCGCACACATTTGGACTATTCTGTGGAGGTTTCGATATCAATATGTTGGCACAGGTTCATAAAACTGGTAAGGGCTTGCCTTCATTTGTACTGCTTTCAAATGTCTAACTTGCACCTTTGCTACTTAGCAGAAACTCTTTCTTTCCTTACTTTGCAACGTCAGCCTATAGGAAACATATATATTCTGCTCAACGTTTATGCTGATCTTGGGTCAAATGTCATGGAAGGTAAGGATTGTCTCTTCTTTTTTTTTTTAATTTTCCCTGCTTCCTCTTATGTCACAAACTGTTTGTGCAATGCACTCTTGTTTGTGCTGATATTACAATGTGGAGTTGTGGACATATATGTGTGCAGAGGGCAAAGGCCTTTGCCTGCTGCTATTCAAGGACTTGCTCTAAGCTGCAGGTAACATTCTCACTCAGTTGCATTTCCTATTCGTCTGAAGAGAAAAGGGGTTCGGCAGCATCGGACGAGCGACAGCGTGGTGTTCGGAGCTCTTGCTGGATTCGGAGGAAAGAGAAGGGGCATGTTGTTTGTGAATTTTCTAGCGGCAGCCGTGGCGGCAGAAAACTCATGCTACAGTAAAAATTACTTGCATCGTTGTGCAGCTGCAGCGGCAGTCTCCGCGTCTGAACGCTCCCAAGATTCAACTGAACTCTGCTTTTGAGGGCGTATGGATGTGCATTATTAGTGTATAAATATTTGTTTATTAAATTATTTAGGAAAAAGTATATTATACTCCTCTGAACAATCCACTTTGTCTGTTTAACCTTCTAAACAAAATTTTGGCTCAATTTGCTCCCTCAAACAATTCAAATTGGTGCAATCTACTCTCTATGCAATTTCTTTTTTTTTTTGTTTCTCTTTGTATAATTTAAATTTGAAGCTAAAATTTTGAACAAAGGTAAATGATAATACACTCAATGTTAATAAAATATATTATAATTTTTTGTGACACTATTTTATGTATTTTTATATACAAAGTTGTTAATATACTATTAGATGCTATTAAATTATGAATATTATCTTCAAAAATATAATCTGATTTTTTAATATAGGGAATAACATATTATGCCACATGGCAAAATTTGAGCTTCGAATTCAAATTGTACAAAGAAAAATATAAAAGATAAATTGCATAAAGTGGTAGATTGCACCAATTTGAATTGTTTGAGGGAGTAAATTGAACTAAAATTTTGTTTAGAGGGTTAAATGAACAAAGTGGATTGTTCGGGGAGTAAAATGGACTTTTTTGAATTATTTATTATCTTAGCTTCAAATACTTCTATTGCGATTCAAACACCAAATTTTCTCAATTTCATTATTTTGATTCATGTAGCTTTCTCACCCTGCACAATTCTTCTTTTTTTTTTTCATTCCTACATTTTTTCACTGGCCTGTAGTTTTCTTTCCTTCATTCCAAACATATCCTTAGATCCAGAGGGTTAGTGGATTTGTTCCCCATCTGGTTTCAGTTTCAAGAAAACAACCTTTTTGTATACATTGCACACACTAAGGCTCCTTTTAGGATGTAGAAATTTCATAGGAATCTAATTGAATTAAAAAATATGCATAGAAATCATAAAATTCCCATGTTCCAAACAGGAATTGAGCAATTGAAGTAGAAGTATCACTTTCTTTGATTTGAGAGATTTGTTACGATACTTGGAGTTAATAATCACCGTTCATTTGATTAGTCCAACGATTAAAAATAGAGAAGTAACTATTGAAAAGTACCAAGGTACATTGATGTGGACCTTAACAAAAGTGATAGACCCAGAATTAATTTTAAAATTCAATACCTAAGATTAACTGAGTAGAGAAAGCAATGTAGCAAAACTCTTTATTTGAAGGGAGAAGGGCTCTTTATTTGGAGGGAGAAGGGGGGGGGGGATGAAAATATCCCTGCGCCTTCCACACTACCTTGCTACTCAGTAAACCCCCAATCTAACTTTCCTCTCATCTCCAATGTCTCTCTCCGAGATTTTTCAGTTCTTGTCCCTTAATACGGGAGCCTTTCGATCCTTGCCCCTCAATCGAGTGACTTCTATTTGCAGCCCCTAAGTACGTTTTTAGCTTCATTGTACCCTTTTTATGTTTCTTTTACATTTTTTCAATTATTACCACATGAGCTGATCAAAATAACCTTAAGATAGTCTGTTCACAAAAGACTCTCCTCTTCGATCGTGTAGACTATCCTCTTCAATTGTGTAAACATAATAAACTCTCCTCTTCAATCATGTAAACATAAGAGACTCTCCTCTTCAATCTAACACACACTAAATAAAATTGACAGCATAAACCAATTTTTGAACAAGCTCAACAAATTCAACGGATGAGAGCATATACATATTTCGCACATGACATCAAAATAACATTTAACTGGCAAAAAAGTTACATATAAGTTTGCAAGTCTGCATACCATCTTCCAAATCCACACAAATATTAAAAGTAGTTCCAAAACAGATCCATCTAAAATTATATAGCATCTAGAGATATGAATTCAGGAAACAACAAAAGAACTACTCTACATTGTAACATTCACTTCTTGCATCTTCTAGGAGTCATCTTCCTGGCAGCCGGTTTAGAGGGAGATTTTGGCGCTCCTGGAGGTGTACCCATTATTGAACAAGTGGATGAAATACATATCATAATAATTGAACTAAAAGATGGACCAGGCAATAAAAAAACAAAAAATTTAGGATTTTCCTAACCTTCTGGTCACAGGTCCTGGACTAGTATGGTTCTGCTCACTTGTATCATGGTCATCATGAATTGCCAGTGCAAGTTGAATTAAATAAGTAGATGAAACAAAGACAATGTTAACTAAAGCAAAAATTGGACCGGAGAAAAAAAAAAGCTGCAAAGCTAAATATTATTCAAACCTCAGGTCCTGGACTAGTATTGTTCGGCTCACTTGTATTATGACCATCATGAATCACCAATGCAAGTTGACTTTAACAACAGAACAAGTAAATAAAATATAAATCATGTTAACTAAACTAAAAATTGGACCAGAGAATTATCTTCGGAGTGTAATACCATCCTTCATTTGAGTTAGATCATATATTTTCTGAAAAACACTCCGGAGATATGTTTGTTTGTGGTGTAGCACAGGCATCAGTGCTAGTATAGTTTTAAATTTGAATCCAGTGAACAGAGAGATTTCGATGATAAGTGTTTAAAGAAGTTGTTGGAAGAGATTTTTTACACTTCTCTTGTAATTTGATTTAAAAGAGTTAATAGAGAGTTTTGAAGATGCTTCGTACTTTGCGGCTCCAGTCCAGGGTGGCCACTGTGAAATCTATGCGGGACGACGGGGACTGAAAGGGTCATCGACGGGCTAGACGGGGCTGGGCAGAAAACGAATCTAAAATTGAAAAGAGTGGTCGACAGGCGGGACGTACTTCTTTCATCAGATGAAATTGGAGAGGAGAGACGAGACGAAACGAAACCGTCCCGGCTTTCCGACACGAGAACGGCCACCCGGGACGCGACGGCGCGGCGTCACCGTCGACAAGGGCCTGCAGACGGAATCCACGGCGGCCGCGAGATCTGGTGGTGGTGGCCGGCACCAAGCGGCAGAATTTTCAACGAAAAGCGCGGCCGGTAATCCATCCATTGGAGGACACGAAAGGTGCGTTCGATCGGTGCGCACTTCATCGCGGCAGTAGGTTTCTTCCCCCCCTCTGTTTGTTTGGACGTGCGGACGCGGCCACCGGCACCGGCAAGTCGTCGGGCTCGGCGTCGCTGTCCTGCTCGCCGACGCGGCAGGCACAGAGGCACTCGCTGCTAGTGAACAGTTTCTCGCGATTAGTGTTGTCTACCCCGTAGATGTGTGTATTATATATGGACTCGTAGCTATATCCATTTGTATCTCTATTGTTATCTGATAATATTACATTTTATTAGGGTAGTTAAAAAGAGCTGATGATAGATCTTTTTAATTACTCCCTCTGTTTTTAAAATTGATGTCGCTGTTGACTTTTAAATTCAACTTTAACTATTCGTCTTATTTAAAAATTTTGCTCAAATGTGTAAAAATTTAAGTTGTGATTTAAATAATTCTAATGATAAATTAAATTATACCAAAATTTATAAAATTTATAAAAAAAAATTTAAATAAGACGAATGATCAAAGTTAAATTTAAAAGTTAACGGTGACATCAATTAAAAAACGAAAGAAGTACATAATAGTATCAACTATTCATTTTCAAAAATCAGTGCCGTCCCTATTTTTTATACTGGTCAATATATTAATCATACGCTGTAACAAAACTCATTAACAATCAGCACTGAGCTGTGCGCGTCGTCCACAACTCCACATAGAAAAAGCTTGCCGGTCCCTTTCTCCGACCGCTCGTTATCGGCGATCTTTGCGACGCAGACCAATGATTAATTGTATTTTCGTATTGGTGAACTGTTAGCTTCATAAAATTGGTCGCCGGTCTGCCGCTTTATTATCTGTATAATGATTGTTATCATAAAACTGAAAGGGACATTTCCAAATCCCAAAAGCAGAGCAGATGAGAGCATAGTGACAGCCGACTAGAGGAAAACTGGGCCCTAATCAAGAGACAACTATTATTATCACCGGACCTTCTTTCCCAAGAGTATATCACTGTAATAACAAAAAGAGTTTTTTCCACAATTTAAATAAAAGGTAGTATGAGCTAAACTTGGTTGTGTAACGGAATTATGGTGACCACAATTTTACCAAAGTACTAATATTTATAATCCCTTTTGCGTGCCCACTTTGTTGAATGCAGATGATATGGCCCTTAAGTATATCAGTGCTTTCCTCAACACCAAGGATCATGATATATCTACTATAAATTTTAAAAATAAACAATTTCAACTAGTTGATGATAATAATTTTAGAAAGGAGAAAGTACCTTTTTTATGTAGACAATAGTTGATTGTCATCAAGCGGTTGTATATAGAAGAACATGGCTATGTATAATGTGATGTTTATGATTATAGATACTACATAATATATGGTTCGCGGGATGAAGAGATTGTCAATCTTTAATTCACTTGTGATGTTGATTTTGTAAATAGCTTTGGACGTATCCTATTCAAAGTTGCATCCAACTTGACATGTCTTATATATGTAAATGGACAGAGCAACAATTTTTTTAAATTTATCTTAGAGTAGTAAAATTTTTATAAGAACCATATATAAATTCTACATTAACCAGTCCATTGAAGTTGACTGGTACGATTTCAAAAAAAAAATAAAAATTGACTGATACACTTGATTGTACCTCGCAGTGTTGGACCGTCTTGTTTGCCTTGGTGCGCGTAGCGATTGTTCCGCTCTTACCAACCGCAGGAATGCCGACGACACGACTCTACAAATAGGAGCCGCACCGCATTTCGAAAGGCCACAAGAGCGCCACCAACCTGCGACCCGCGGCGACCGATCGAGCCGAGCTCCCCGCGCCGCCGCCGAAACCCTAGCTCCTCCTCCGCGCCCCGCGCCATGGCCACCGTTTCCCTCACCCCGCAGGCGGTATTTTCCACCGATACCGCCGGCGTGCTCTCCTCCGCCACCATCCTCCGCTTCCCGCCCAACTTCGTCCGCCAGCTCAGCACCAAGGCCCGCCGCAACTGCAGCAACATCGGCGTCGCGCAGATCGTTGCCGCCGCCTGGTCCGACAGCCCCGCCTGGCGTCCCCACTCCGGCGGCGGAGGCAAGCGCAATCCCCAACGCTAGGATTGCGCAGCCGTCCGCCGCCACGTTGGCCGAGCGTAACCTGCTCGGCTCCGACGCCAGCCTCGCCGTCCACGCGGGTACCCTGCTCGCTTGCCTTTTCCCCATCAGATCTAGTTGTTTATCCTTCGAAGGCTTCAACTATGCTTTTTGGCTTTTTTGTTGATTTCCTTTTTGTTATTTCTTCTTTGATCTGAAACAGGCGAGAGGCTGGGAAGAAGGATCGCCACTGACGCGATCACCACGCCAGTAGTGAACACCTCAGCCTACTGGTTTAACAACTCGCAAGAGCTAATCGATTTCAAGGTTCGATCAATCCTCCTTTTCTGAATATTCTATATTTTACTTTGTTGGATTTGATGGATCTGATGCCCGAATATATGGTCTCAGGAGGGAAGGCATTCTAGCTTCGAGTACGGGAGGTATGGGAACCCGACCACAGAGGCACTGGAGAAGAAGATGAGGTGAATTGCATATTCTTCTCCTTGGACCTTTGTTGTGAAATGTGGACCCCTTGGTTGCATTGGTGGGGATTCTGATAGCTGTCCTTTTTGTGGTGCAGCGCACTGGAGAAAGCTGAGTCCACTGTGTTTGTGGCATCGGGGATGTACGCTAGTGTCGCTATGCTCAGTGCACTTGTCCCAGCTGGTGGGCACATTGTGACCACCACGGATTGTTACCGCAAGACGAGAATTTACATGGAAACTGAGCTCCCAAATAGGGGAATTTCGGTAATACAGTGCTGTCACATTGTTTTTAGTGTTATGCATATATAGCTTCAGTAGCCTGCGAATAGTACTTGGGTTGTCCTTTCCAGTTAATTGTTTTATTTTCTTTCATGGCACTATTATTATTAATTTATTATACAGGAAAATTTTCTGCAGAAAAGAGGGATCAAAATCCTTATACAGACAAATCTCCCTACTTATATATGTACCTTTATGCCTTTTAATATCCAGATTAATAAACCTTTCTGAAGACAAAATGGCTGCTGCAAAAATTCCATCAATAGATTGTGATAAACCTTTATGCCTTTTAATATCCAGATTAATAAACCTTTCTGAAGACAAAATGGCTGCTGCAAAAATTCCATCAATAGATTGTGATAATGTATATTTAAATAGTAAATTGATATTTTTGGATATGTATCATATAATATTATACTCTATATATTCCAATTATTTCTTTGAGCCAATATGTGCCACATATATGTCTGGGCTACTCCATGCAAAAAATGGATTCTGTAATAGTTGTGAAATATAATGTAGGCATGCTGCGTTCAACTGTTATAGAAACTTTAAAATTACTGAATATTAAAATGGTATTCGTAAATTGACTTAATATAAGAGGAGAAATACAACTATAAGATCCATTATTTCAGAAGTACATCCTTTTACATTCTGATTCTGGTTAACTACTAACCAGAGATGTTTTCTGTAAACTTAGTTCATCTGTTGTAAATTAATGTTTGTTATGTGTTACCTATTTTGTGATATTATTGTTGCCAGATGACTGTTATTAAACCTGCTGACATGGATGCTCTTCAAAATGCTTTGGAAAATAATGATGTGAGTGATTTTTGCTATTTCCTTCAGCTCCAATGTTGGAAAAATTTATATATCAACTAAAATAGCCTAATCTCTTGGTCCTCTTCAGGTATCTCTTTTCTTCACTGAGACTCCTACTAATCCTTTCCTTCGATGCATTGATATTGAGCTTGTCTCAAATATGTGCCATAGCAAAGGAGCGTTACTTTGTATTGACAGCACTTTCGCCTCCCCTATCAATCAGAAGGCACTAACCTTAGGTGCTGATCTGGTCATTCATTCTGCAACAAAGTACATTGCTGGGCACAATGATGTGAGTTGATGGACTGAACCCCTCTTTTCTCTCTTTAAATGTTTTATATTTGCTCTAACAAGTGTATTTTATTGTTCAGGTCATTGGTGGATGTGTCAGTGGTAGAGATGAGCTAGTGTCCAAAGTCCGGATCTATCACCATGTTGTTGGTGGTGTTTTAAACCCGGTATGTTTAGATTGGTAATGTTCCTCCCCATTTAGGTGTCTTGTTTTGACTGTCTAGAGGTACTAACAGATGTGGTTTTTCGAAAATAGGACAATTATTGCATCTATGTCGCTTTTAGAATTGTCCAAAAAGTGAGTTGAACAGGAAATAAAAATGCAAGAATATGTTCTGTGCTCTGCAATGCATATTTCGTCATTAGAACTTCACTACATATTTTGATGCTATACACAGACCTGGTATCTCTAGAAATTAGAATCTCTTCTGCTAGATAGTAAATACTGAACGTGTAGCTTGGTGGCCATTATTGTGCTCGTAAACACTACTGTCTGTCTCCGATATCCTCTTATTGTAGAGCATGGCATGTTTTGTTCTCTGATTCTTAATATTGTGCTGCCTTGTGCTTTTAGAATGCTGCCTACCTGATCCTTCGAGGAATGAAGACTCTGCATCTTCGTGTGCAATGTCAGAATAACACTGCACTGCGGATGGCCCAGTTTTTAGAGGAACATCCAAAGGTAAGAAGTTTGTTTTCTTTTATTCGGGTACAAATTAATGGCATTCTTTGTACCTAACGTTCTAGCTGAATATACTGCCTCCTTGTTCCCAGATTGCACGTGTCTACTATCCTGGCTTGCCAAGTCACCCTGAACATCACATTGCTAAAAGTCAAATGACCGGCTTTGGTGGTGTGGTCAGTTTTGAGGTATTCGTTATCCTTCAACCAGAAATACCTTGAATTGCTGAACTTGAAATATTCAATTCTAAATTCCTTTTTCAAATAGGTTGCTGGAGACTTTGATGCTACAAGGAAGTTCATTGATTCTGTCAAGATTCCATATCATGCCCCCTCATTTGGAGGCTGTGAGAGCATAATTGATCAGCCTGCTATCATGTCTTACTGGTAACTTAATATTTGCACCTACTCGTTTATTGATGAAGACAATAACTGATGTAGTTGTGCATTCACGCAACTCATTTCCAACTGTGATCCTTGAACAGGGATTCAAAGGAGCAGAGAGACATCTATGGTATCAAGGATAACCTTATAAGGTTCAGCATTGGAGTGGAGGATTTTGAGGATCTGAAGAACGATCTTGTTCAGGCCCTTGCTAAGATTTAAAGCTCTTGATTCCTTCATGTTACCGAAATCTATCCCATGTTGTTGCTCCTCAATCGCATACTAGAAAACTCTGGCGTTTTGGTCAATGGCTGCGAATAAAAGTGCTCTTATTTTATTCTTTTATTTCAATATATCAGACTTTTAGGATTGATATGGTTGTTGCAGCGTGTTGTATTGAACTTGGTTTAGTGATCGTCAATTGGTGGCATGTGCTTATTGGTTCGTTGGCTGTGTTTTGTCAGGGACAGCAAGAGAGCACAACCTCAGGGCACAAAGTAATCTTTTTTTTTTTTTTGGTTGTTGAGAAAATGCTCAGAGTAATCGAATCATTACTCATTGTTCAATGTTTACGGTATTGTACACTAGGTCATCCACCTGAATTTACACCGTAAGACAAAACATAGATTATATCTGGATATGGAGCTGCAAACAATACTACTAGTAGTGGTACTGAACTTGATTCATGACACAACTTCTCAAGTTTTTTGAATTTCCATTGCATGCTGGGGTATTATAATTTTCTCTGAGAAATCCTAAGTGTAGCAAAAGTGGGCTTAATTTATGAGCCCATACACTTAGGTGACGTTTGGGAACTTAGAAAACTTGGAAATGAATGGTAGGTTAGAAATTGGAAAATAAATAAATATTTGAGATTTAATGAGATGGATGATCCAATGATTTAGATTCTTTCATTTTGTTATTTAATACCAAACTCACTCTCAGTTCCATTTACCATTACCCAAACGCCACCTTAAGCCCATACAAATAACACCCTACAAAGGTTTGCATAAACGAAATCGAATTGGTCCATGGAATGGACAGCTATAAAAAGAGCAGAAAGCATAGTGGTTTGTGAAGGAAAAACTCCGTTGCCACGCCACTTCCATTTCTTCTTGGTCGAACACCGCGGCGCTCCGATCTCCCCCGCCATGGCCGCGCGTCTCGCCGGATTGCTGCTGCCTCTTCTGCTGCTCCTCGCCGCCACGACGCATGCGGGCGCCCTCCGCTTCGACCTGAAATCGGGCCACACAAAGTGCATCTCCGACGACATCAAGGTCGGCACCCTGGCCGTCGGCAAGTACGACATCGTAGCCCCCAACGACGGCTCCCTCTCCTCCTCGTCGCAGCAGCCGCTCCCAGACAGCCACCGCATCTCGCTGCGGGTCACCTCGCCCTACGGCAACAGCCTGCACTACTCGGAGAATGTGCAGTCGGGCAACTTCGCCTTCAAGGCCTCCGAGGCCGGCGACTACCTCGCCTGCTTCTGGGCGCCCGATCACCGACCTCCCGCCACCATCACTTTCGAGTTCGACTGGCGCAGTGGGATCTCCGCCAAGGACTGGGGCACCGTCGCCAAGAAGGGACAGGTCTATGTGAGTGCTGCTTTTCTTTTTAGTCCAGTCTGCCGGTTACGTATCTGTCAGCATAATTGATCAACCCCATATATGTAATTTTATGAATTGCTACTAGAATGTCAAGACTGAAACTAAATGGGAAAAATGTTGAGTGCAAGTGGTTTAATGCAACGAGGGTGATTGTTGAGGGTCTTATAGAAAATTATTTTGTATCCCTATGTTTTTTTTTTCCGAAGGTAAACTCCAATAATTGAGATGGCACAATTGGTTCAAATTTAAACTAAACACAATGTTAACAAAAGTCTTTATATCTAAAGAAGTTCCCTTGCTACTTAACAATGTATTTTTGCAAGGAAATAACATTAATAATGGAGATGTCACTGATGGTTCAAACTTCAAAGTAAACACAGTATTCACAGTAATCTGTACATCTGTCACTACCATAACATAACACATAATTTGCACAATATACTACTATATTATGCAACTGAATATTGTAGCATCCCAAAGTAGATGTATTTTTCCTGTTGTTTTATAGTTGATAGTTTTACAAATATACTAAATATACATATGCTTCTGACTGGATTGACAAGTTGGGTACACTGTTATCAGCAGTTGCTCTGGACACATGCTTCGTTTTTATTTTAGCTGTCTCCCAAGATATAACTTTGGAAACTGATGGTCATCATGCATATTACACTAGAGTTGATGATTTGAAATGAGAACGAGGCTTATTATGTATCAACCACTAGCAGGGCTGCAAATCTAATGCATCAGCAATAGCCGAATCTGTTACAATTCTAGTTTCCATTCTATAGATAATGAAAATGTTTAATACATTGTGCGTGGTTTGTCGTAGATGATGGAGCTAGAGCTCAAGAAGCTGGATGATACTATCAGTTCTATTCATGAAGAAATGTTAAATCTTCGTGAAAGGTATACATTCTACCTTAAAAATACAAAAACAGAACTACTAATGTTTTCCCTGAAGTCTGGCACTTCTTGTAAAACATATTATTGAACCCCATTCATTCAGGGAAGAAGAAATGCAGGATTTGAACAGGCGAACGAACTCAAGAATGGCTTGGCTCGGTTTCCTCTCGCTTGCCATCTGCTTATCAGTGGCAGGGTTGCAGCTGTGGCACCTGAAGAATTTCTTTGAGAGAAAGAAGCTGCTATGATTCTTTTATAATAATAGAAAAATTAGGCATCTGTCTAATGTTTACTTTATTTTTCCTTTTGTTGTTGAAAAAATTCTCAGAGGGAACAAATAGGTCAACACATCTGAGGAATCTTTGATGTTTCAGTATCTTCGTCCAAATTAAATATATGTAATATTGAAAGGAGATGTGGCAGGTTTTGGTTTCCCTTCAAGACAAGTTG
The DNA here is from genome assembly GCA_001602315.1 of Zoysia pacifica. Lineage (NCBI taxonomy): Eukaryota > Viridiplantae > Streptophyta > Magnoliopsida > Poales > Poaceae > Zoysia > Zoysia pacifica. Next base: position 443,155 of record BCLH01000002.1, on the reverse strand, counting down.
CAACTTTTTCGTGCTGTTGTGCCCAATCAACCAGTTCCATCAACCATAGCAACTCCGGCAGTCCGTGAGCACCTATTTGGTGCATGAAATCCTGGATCCAGAATTCTGATGCCTGAACTTGTTGCATATCCAGGACTGGATCTTGGGCATATGCTTGCGAGGCGGACGCAGTAAACACAGGTACTAGCTCACGGCTACAAATCAGAATGAAAAGTGAAAAAGCTGAGCCACTGAATTTTTCAAATTTTAGCAATCATGTGTTGCGTTTTCTCTTTTCCTGCAACTACAAACAGATGTGAGCTTCCTTATAGAAGCTTATTTAATTTCATACAAGCAATTGTACGGTCGGGTAAAATGCAGTGGAGGGGGTATTAAACTGAAGTAATTATACGAGTAACAAGAGTTAACTGACAGGTTTATACTGGCTGCAAGTAATTATTGAAAACGGCACTGTTCCATCTTTGCAAGTAATTTCAAAAAAAAAAAGTAGATACATTTTGAGGCATAAATTCTTTACTCAGATACCCCGCGCGGCATTGGCTGAATTGATTATCCAGGTTAGATTTGTTTCTGAATTCTGACTACGGAGTAGCTTCTAAATGCTCCTACTCCACTAGCGAAATCGTGGCTTCGGTGTCAACTGCTGACAGCAGATCGCGACATGGTTAGAAAATCTGCGTTGGACTAAAATGAAATCCATCCAATTTCGTTGCCTAGGACCCCACATGTGTCCGCTTGTTGCACTAATATCAAATAAAAATGTATTATTAAATTATTTTTCATTCTTAATTATCAATATATCTCTATTTCTCTCATCTTTCGTTTGTACCCTCTCTTAAGTGGTCTTTGAAAATTAAATACTCTTTGTATTTTTAAATTGATGTTACTATTGACTTCTAATATCAATTTTAACTATTTATTTTATAAAAAATTTGATTTAAATGTATAAAATTTTAAATTGTGATTTAAATAAATCTAATGATAATTTTAATTATAATATAATATTTATATTTATATTTTTTTTAAATAATATAAATAACCAAAATTGATGTTAAAAGTTACAGCAATTTGATGCTGACTGATAAGGGAACAAATGGTCAGAGCAAACCTGACGTGAAGGGTTCATTGATCGTTTGAGGCCATCGACAGTGGTGTCAGAAACTGCTGTAGAGGAATGACTTCCATTGTACTTCAGTACTCATGCATTGCTGCTATTTGCCGATCATACCGACGACAATCTGATGTATCCACCGAAGAAAAATTTGCGATAGGACAAAATCAAAGCGAGACAACACTGATGGTCTTGTTTGATTGTTACCTGTCGATTCTATCTCACTTTTCTTGATGACATCAACTACACAGTTGAAGCTACGTATTCCTTCCATTTCAGAATAAAATAAATTTTTTCTAGGTTTTATATTTTCTAATATAAATTTAAGAAATTTTACAAACTTGTAAATTATATATCCTAAAGATATTTTCATGATGGGTTAAAAGATACTCCATCCATCTCAAAATAAGTGACATTTTTTATTTTTAAAATTAACGTTTGATCATTTGTGTTATTCAAAAATTTTATGAAAATAAAAAAATTAAACTTAGAGTACTGCTATTAATGAATCATTTCACAATAAAATAAGTGATGTTTTTACAAATTTTGTGAATAAAACGAATAGTCAAAGGTAGATGTTTGACACTTATTTTTGTATGAAGGGAGTATAAAATTTTAAGTATATAAATCATTGTTTAAAGAGTGAGGCGAACACAATCAAATCTAAACAAAAAAATAAAATTATTCTGGGACAGAATCAGTAAGTGCTTTGACAGCCTGTTTGTGTACTCTGTGATTGCAAATCCTTGCAAAGCATATAATACAACTGAACACTGCGTGGTTTACTGATACGCCACGGGATGCTCTCACTTATTTTTGAATAGGAAAATTTTAACGTTCTTCAGTCATGGAGATCCTGCTTGCAAGCGAGATCCCGGAAGGTCAATGCAGGAGATACGCAAGGCCATTTTTAAAAAGGTTTTTGGCCATCAGAAAATACTAGGGATCCATTGCCCCGCGCCGCGCTGGACGCCGTTGCGTCACCCCTGGTTGGACGGCTGACCGTGCGACGAGCCTTCATCGCCGTCCCCATTTCAAAACGCGCCATTTGGAATGCAGAATTTCTTTTTAGTTTTTACTATAGGAGTAGTTTTTTTTTCCTGTAAAATTAATCTAATTTTCATGAGATTTCTGCATTCTAAACTGGTCTGAATGTGATTCTCGAGAGGATCTGGTGCTGACAAATCGTATACGAGCGGTCTCACTCAAATCACCGAATCCGTGCCTTGTCTGCAAGCAAACATTCGACGTATCAAAACCCTTGCCATGCTTTATGGATATGAGAATATCGTATGTAGAGGAGGCAAGTGATAAATGCTTACTGGTAGCGGAATAGCATTTGATCCTACTAGTAGAAATGTTTGCGGGAGTGCAGATTCGAAGGCTTGGCGGTACAAAATCTCGTCCGGCTTCGCTGGTCCAAACTCCACTGAATTCCGCGCATCACGGTCGTCGTCAACAACCTCCACCCCCGGCTCCGCGGGGGCGCGCACACGTCGTCGTAACGTATCCATCTGCGCGCGGCGGTTACCTGCTCGCCTCGACCGGCTGCCGGCATGGCTCCTACTGCCCGCGAAACCCATCTCGGGGACGCCTCGCCGGCCAAGGCGAAGACGAACCCCGACGCCGACGACAACTCAGCCGCGGTTGCCGTCGTCCCGGCGCCGAACGCCAAGATCGGCGGCGCCGGGCACAAGAAGCTGTCCCTGGTGCCGCTGATCTTCCTCATCTTCTTCGAGGTCGCGGGTGGGCCTTACGGCGCGGAGCCGGCGGTGCAGTCGGCGGGCCCGCTCTTCGCGCTGCTCGGCTTCCTCGTGTTCCCCTTCATCTGGGCCATTCCGGAGGCGCTCGTCACCGCCGAGCTCTCCACCGCCATGCCGGGCAACGGCGGGTTCGTACTCTGGGCCGACCGCGCGTTCGGGCCGCTCTCGGGCTCGCTCATGGGCACGTGGAAGTACGTCTCCGGGGCCATCAACGGCGCCGCGTTCCCGGCGCTCTGCGCCGACTACCTCTCCCGCGTCGTCCCCGCCGTGGCCGACGGCGGGCCGCGCGTCGCCACCGTCGTCACCTTCAACGTCGCGCTGTCCGTGCTCAACTACACGGGGCTCTCCGTCGTGGGATGGACCGCCGCCGCGCTCGGCCTCGCCTCGCTCTCGCCGTTCCTGCTCATGTCCAGCATCGCGCTGCCCAAGATCCGCCCGCACCGGTGGGGCGGCGTCGCGGCCGACAAGGACTGGAAGCTCTTCTTCAACACGCTCTTCTGGAACCTCAACTACTGGGACAGCGTCAGCACCATGGCCGGCGAGGTGGAGCGGCCCGGAAAGACGCTCCCCAAGGCGCTCGTGTCCGCCGTGTCCATGACGTCGCTCGGGTACCTGTTGCCGCTCATGGCCGCCACTGGCGCCGTCGACGCGCCGCCAGAGGAATGGGGTAACGGATTCTTTGCCGATGCTGCAGGTCAGTCAAATCAAATCCCCCCGAAAACACTCGGTTTCTACAGCCAAAGTCGCGTTCTTTATCGGCGTTATATGATGCAGGTTTCCGAACACACGCTGTTTATCCTTTGTTTTTGTAGTAGTATTACACGGCAACCAGTAATGATCTCTCGAGTTTGATGTGTCTATCAAATTGCCATGACGCATGAATAGTCGCAGACTCGCAGTGGCGCAAAGAGGAGTTCAATCCACGAAAGGAGGCTGTTTTTAGGCTGAAAGAGTCAATAGGAACTGTCATTTTGCACTTTTAGAAAGCGCTATGATTATTTTTTCTCTTCAACAAAAGAATATCTTTTTCTCCGCTGGGATGGTCTGTCTGCGCTTCTGCTTACCTGGCCGTTCAATAAAAAAACTCGTGATAGAAATGTGCGCCTGGTATAGTTAGGTACTTCCAGAATTTTCAATGACATGAGGATTCGTTTGCGGTAATTTGGAGAGTGGCTTTTTTAGTATTTTGGCTAAGGTACAAATATTACTGCTATGATGTTTTATCGTATTTCTGTATCTCCCACATTCAATTTTCTAGTACTTGGCAATCGTTGTTGCCATCTGCAGCAACACCGTCATATATAGCATTGTGTGATAGAGTATAAAAATAAACCTGCTGCAACTTACGCGTGCAGGCAGGATCGCCGGGCGTTGGCTCAAGTACTGGATCGAAGTGGGCGCGGTGCTGTCGTCCATCGGCCTCTACTCAGCGACTTTGAGCAGCGCGGCGTTCCAGCTTCTGGGCATGGCGGACTTGGGCCTCCTCCCGCGCGCCTTCGCGATGCGAGCCCCGGTCTTCAACACCCCCTGGGTCAGCATCGTGGCAACCAGCGCCATCACCATGGGCACGTCCTTCTTCAGCTTCAACAGCATCATCGCTGCCGCCAACTTCCTCTACAGCCTCGGCATGCTCCTTGAGTTCGCCGCCTTCATCTGGCTCCGCATCAAGCGGCCCGACATGGCGCGGCCCTACTGTGTGCCCACGCGCCTTCTGGGCGCCGTCATGCTCTGCCTCGTGCCATCAGCATTCCTTATCTTCGTCATGGCCATCGCTGGATGGATGGTGTACGTCATCAGTGCTGCTTTCACAGCTGCCGGAGTTGGGGTGTACTACCTCATGCGGTTCTGCAAGGACAGGGGGTGGCTCAGGTTCAGCAACGGCGACGATGAGCTGCCGTACCAGCACCAGGATAGTAGAACTGGATTTGTCTAATCATTTTTGTTTGGCTGGTTGTCTCTTACATGAACTGATCGAGCAGTTAGTTTGTATATGTTTTTGCGCACATGCATCTAAATTATTGATAGTGTTTTTATTTTATTTTATCACATACCTGGCGGACGCAATATTCTTTCACCTAATGAAATAATCGTATGGCCTGACAGCAAACAATAGAAATCATTCAATCTTTGCAAGCTAATTCAATATTAGTATATATTTTGCTTAGTTTCACAAATAACCAGACTACACGACGCCTAATATTTGAAACCTAAATGACATTGTATCAAAGCTCGGGTGTGCAAATTTCGAGAGTGAGCACAATAACACATCAAACATATTTTAGTATGGATTCTTTAGAAAATAACTTTTTTCAAAAAAAAAAATTAGAAAACAACTTCTATGCATAAAGTATTTTTAAAGTATTTAGTAAAAAAACTTTTAACAAATTTTTAGATAAAATGATGGGAAAACAATGTCTATTATAACAGTGTTGTCGAAAAGCGCTACTATGAGTTTGTAAAATTCACTCATAACTGTATACATGCGTCCAAATTTGTTTACCGCTTATAGTCATGATGAACACAATTTGTAAACACAACAAGAAACGAGTAAAAAGAATTATCTCATAATCGTAATGCATACATTTAAGTGAATATAATCATTACTCATATGAATAAATTTATTATTGAAAGAATTATTTAATTTTATAGTTAAATTATTTAAATCATTTTTATAAGTTTGTAATATCTTTGAGTTAGTCTAAACACATAATCACGACTCTGATTACATTTAGAAAAAATATTTTTCTCTTCACGATTTATAAAAATATGGTAATCCAATCACAATGTCACTTAACAATCAGTATTTGTTTATTCATTTGAAACTTACTATAAAATGATTTTTCACATTATTATATATAAACAATCATTATTTGTTTTTTCATGAAACATTATGGTAAATAATATTCTAATTCTTATCTATAAGGAAAGAATAAATAACATTATTTATATTATAATAAATTTGGGGTGATGTTGTCGCGCCAAGATATTAGAATCAAATTATTACATATAAACAAGCCTAATAACTAGACATCTTTATATAGTTTTAATTGAATTGTCACCCTTCATCACTTTCTATTAGTATTTTTCTTTACATTTTCTCAATTTTAAATTAATAACATATGACTATAACAGTAGTTGATGATATAAAAATAAAGACATAGCACCACATTTATATTATGTGTGAAGTAAATAATCTTCTCTCTTTTCTTATCTCGCTCTGCTAAAATGGTATGCACAACACCGGCCAAATGCGCTTTTATAAACATACGGACATTGGACATTCAATTTTTTTTTGTTGACCCCAAAAGCGCCTTTTTAGTCTATTTTTTGGTTCTCCCTTGAATATGTATAATTGCTCTATTAGCGGGAATCAACAAAAGCTTTAGTTAGAATTATTGAAGAATGTTGGAGGAAGGTTCTGATTTTTCTCCTAGCTTTTCAGGACCTTTTAAAACTAGCCTTCAGTAGTATCTATTATACATAGAGATGCTCTAATAAATGTTTTGGATATCGTAAATATATGCTTACATGGCACTATGATATTTATTTTCTCACCAATAAAACGCTTTTGTTTCGGTGTGATATGTGATATTTTGAGTTATTTCAGATTTATTCTTGTTGCTATCGATCAAGTTAGGTGCATGTAACATTTTATGATATCAGCAACGCATCCAACCTGGCATTGGTATCTCCTAATTAGTGATGGAAATTTGGATCAGAGGTTTGGGTCTTCGTCCGATTTTGCACCCGACGAGTGCGGACGCGGGAGCAAGATTTCACCCATGGGTCAAAACTGTACCCAGCCTGCGTAGTATTGGGTGCATGTTTTATTTCGCACTCATGGGTGCTGTTTGGGAAAAAAAAATCAGTTTTGCACCTTAAAATGAAGAAAGATCAGTTTCAGGTACTCACTCGGCACTACACCATGGTAACCACTGAGATCCGCCCCGTCTCCTCTGCGGCCGGCTGAGGGTGCGCCTCTGTTTGCCCCATTCAATCACCCTCTAGTTCGTTGCCATCTCCCAAACACCTCATGTCTCACTCCAGCACCAGCGTGGGCCAAGTCTTGCCTCCTGCTAGCATGGCAGTAAACGCTTCCAACAGATATCTGTTGGACTTGATTTTGTCTCCTATGTTTCTTGAAGTTCTTGACTAGGACTTAGCCTATGATCGATGAGCTTGATCTACTATTAGTTTGGTCCCACCGCCGCATGCCTATAAGAGAGAGGGTCTCCGTATTCATAAGCGATGAGAGAGAACCGGCAAAGCCAAGTTAGAGAAACTACTTCTCTTCCCTCTCGATCTGGGCGGGCATTATTGATGGCCGTGGAAGACCATGTCCAACAGCCGCCCTACTGTGCTGGCCATTCAGCTTTGATCTCATGCAGGCGAGTCCAGGAGGAGAGATCGATATCAGGCCATGTCCGTCACCAGCCTTTTGTGGCATCCGGTGTTCACCTTCTCCAACAAAGAAAATAGAGGAGGAGGAAACCGTAGCCACTCCCTGCAGGTGAAGGAGAAAAGATGCACAGAGATTTCGGCGAATAAAGATGAACATCATCAATAGCAAAATGTAACCTGAAATTCAAGTTTTCAGGTGTTCTGTTTCTAGGCTAGTTGATTCATGAGTTTAAGTTCCAACAACAACCGCCGCTACCTCCAGTGTCCGCTACCTCCATTTGATGGCTTTCAGCTGCATTTTTTTTTTACTACTCCGTAGTTTGCTTCGGGGGTGTCAATCCCCATTCTCTGTCTCTCATCATTATTGCTACCACCAACGGCAGCTCTCTTCTTTCTTCTAGATCCAAACCTTCTTGTCTCTCGTGCTTGTTCCTTTTCTTTCATCACTATTTGTGGACGTGCTGGAATTTGCATCTGTTGTAACAGTAACAAGTTCCAAAGCTTGCCATTTTATTTCGGTTGGCTTCACTCGAACTTTTATTTTTGTTCCGCTTGCATCTTTTGAACAGGCAGTAGAATTGTCCTTCGGTCTGATATATTTCTTCCTTAGTTGTAAACATGTGTTGAAATACTCTAAGGGTGCGTTTGGTATGGTTCGATTGGTTCGATTCTCTGAAGAATTAGAAACGTTTCAGTTTCAATCTAGAAATATTTCTAGTCAGAAACAGAATCACTTTAAAAATTGTTTAGAGATTCAATAAAAGTAAGGAGGAAGTTTGAAATGACTAATATACTCTTTTTGTGTTAATATTAAAAATATCCGAACAACTTTAGGAAATTTTGGAATAAACGGAAAAAAATTTAGGAAATTTTGGAAACTAATAACTCAAAAGGTATCTACACGAAGAGTTCGACGAGACGAACCTAACATAACAACTTTAAAAAAATTTGAAAACTTGAGAAAACTTTTTTTAATTCCTAAGACTAACCGTTGTAATGGGTAAAATAGTCATCAACAATTGTTTCACGAGCGAAACACCGAAGAAGGCGATTCACAGGTGCAGGTCAAAAACGAGAATTGTTTCAGGTGATTCAGCCATGAATATTTTCACCGTTTCAACCCTTTGGCAGCGATTCGATCGATTCACACTCGAAACCGAATCGTTTCGGTTGTTCAAACGTACCCTAAAACTTATTTTGCAAGCCTTTACTCCTATGTTTCTTTTTTTTTTTTGCACCATAAGAATCATATTCAATTTTAATCAAAACACGTCTGACATCCAATGGGTGCGGGTGTGGGTGAAGGTTCCCACCTACGGGTGCGGGTTTGATTGCTCTTAGGGGCCGTTTGGATCTGTCGGGGCTACATACCTCGGTACCTAACGGCCCAGCACGGATGCAAAAGCCCAGCTGCGGGATTAGAGCCCACGGCCCGAATTCACAGCCCATGAAGAGCTTCATCGTATCGCAAACCAAAAGGACGGTCCGACCCCATAGGGTCGAGACTGTCCAAAGACGCCGCTCAGTTCCCTCCCACAACTAAACTCTCTCGAAGAAGCCGGTTCGACCGCGCCTGAGCCAGAGCTGGACCACAACAAGGTTTCAACGGTCGTATATGACAGGCACAGAGATTCCTGATGATGTACGGGAGAAGGTAAAGCTGCCCAGAAGATGGTAAAGCAACAAGACAAGGCGGTAAAGCAATACAGAAAGAGGTAAAGCGTTCCTACGGCAGGTAAAGCTGCCCGCCGGGAGGTAAAGCTAAATGGTAAAGCCACCTTTGTCTCCCGACAAAGGACAGAAGGACGATTGAAGGAGGTCGACCGTCTATTTCAGCACCAGCAGGCGTCAGAAGATAGCGGCCTCACTCGTCAGAAGACCGCTCGAGACAATGATCCCACCCGTCAGGGGGTCACTCATTACCGTAGGCGTCAAGCCATGTAACCCCGGTCTAATCTCTATATAAAGGGGCATCAGAGGCATTAGTCGATAGGTCATTCAGTTCTAGCTTACACACACACCACCCACGAGCGCAAGGGCTCTCCCCAGCGTAAGGGCTCTTTCGCCATTGTAACCCTATTACAAATTCGTACGATAGATCCATCTCGCTTCTGGACGTAGGGTGTTACGCCTCTGAGGCGGCTCGAATCAAGTTAATTCTCGAGTCTTTCTTAGGTTAGACCACTTCGAATACAAAAAGCGCATCTAATCTCTCTTTGATTACGTAAATTCTACTGTACCGATGGTCAGAACACCGACAGGATTTCTTTATTTTGGAGGAATTGAAATATACATGATGAGTTAGGCTATTTAGATTGAAATTTGACATTTCACAACTTTCTCAAGCTCACAAATAAGCCTATCTCAAATTCATAGGGTAGGAGATGAAATTGAATTCTTAGATCATTATGCTATAATTTTATTCTCCAATTTATAACACACTCTTCTACTCACTTCTCTACAATAGAAATGCAACATATAAATATGTCTCTTGTATGACTAATAATAAATATATAAATATATTCTATATACAACTATATTACCTTAATTAGTTAATGCCTAAATCGTAATTTTTTAAACACGAATGGATTTTCACTTCACCCAACCCATAACTGACCCATTGCCATCCCACTGATACAGCCATCCCTTGTTTGGTTCTCTAACGGCTCTCTTCTGGCTGGCTTGGCAGGCTTCGCTGGAAGTCCATGAGGGAGGCAGCCACCACATCCGGATGAGTTGAGTCGAGGAAGCTGTGTTGGGAACAGGGCAGCAGCCATGTAGTGCTCAAATGCAACCGCCTTCATAATTTTAACTTAATTTTGTATTAGTTTTGGTGTTCTATAGATTTGAATTTGAAAACAGATATGTTATATCCCAAATTCATTTTAATTAATATATTATGATGTGTACACGGTTCTCGATATTTTGTCAGATCGTGATAACTCTCGATTAAGTGAAGATGTGACACACAATAGATCCGGCCTCAAATCAATACGATTCGAACCCCGCAATCGCAGCACCACTTCTCCTCTGGTTATCAACCGTGCACACACGATTGACCTCGTTAAAAAGGCTAATCTCAGTCTGCGAATCGAAAAACACAAGCAAGAACAAAGAAGAACGCAACTCAATTGTGAAATCTGAATTAAATCACGAAGTTAAAAAACCAACGAACAGTCAAACGGCGAAACTGTTTCATAACAGAGAAAAATAATCAAAACCTAATCCTAATGATGGCGGCTACTAATTATATAGAGTTTCAAATGATCTTAGTGGTAAACTCTAATACTAATGGGCCTAGAAAAGATTACGACCCAAAAGTCAAAATATAGTGTCGTAGCACCTGAGGCAGTTTTTGGATGTTATCTTGTTTTAATAATTCTCTCTAATTTTGATTGAATTTGGAGATGAGACAAGTGTCGTTGGAAAGGTTATTTTGTTAGTTTTTCAACCATATCTAGAACATCCAAAACGGATCCCGTATGCGACCCTTAGGCATCTGTTTTAGTGCGGACTGCTTCTGGAACCCGGAGGCAACTCGACTCCGAGTTGGACTGACTCTCCTCCGGGTCAAACGTGTCTTGCTGGTCTTTAGCATCTCCATGTCTTTCTCTATACTTCACTTGATCCCTTCTAATGTTTTTAATCATAATAAAATTATTAGGTAGCCATCTACTTCAAAAGAAGGAAGACACGTAGTTGAGAACGAGCTCACCTCCAAATTCAATTATTGTGCACGAGCTATAGTAGGTGAAGCAGCGTTGTACGTATTCAATGAAGTGTTGTTCTCATCATCTACCCCCTCTTAAATCGGAGTCGTACTCGACTCAAGTCAATCTGATGCTCAATCCTTCGAACGGGTGGCAGTACTGGAGGTGCCTCGAGTGAAAAATTATCATGATACTACTGCAAAAGATTAGCAACCGGAGCATTCAAAGAAGAAGCAAGATTCTCAATTGAAAACAATGTATCGTTGTATATCAAAGTATAACATTAAGCATTTTCATCATAAATTTTAGCAAGATCAGATTTTATAGCAAACATTATAGAACTTTTCAATGTTATTGTTTGCTGATTTTCAGATGTAGGAGGTTGTTCTTACTTTTATTAACAAGTCTATCTTGCGTTGAAGGGACTGGTTTTGGTGCTGCTGCAATGTTGTACGGTAGTGGCGTCCGTGTGGTCAAGAAGAAAATGTTGACCGTGGAATGTATGTACTTGTACAGTTTTAGAGTTTTCGTCTCTACAATTCTTTTTCTGCAATCACAGCAAGGTGAAATAACTGCTCGATAGAATCATAGTCTTTATAATCAATTATATCATAAATTTCACGACGCAACCTAGAATAAAAATGACATATATTATCCTCAAAGTTATCTTCTATCCCACAACGCATGATACCTTTTTTACAACTCGGCAAGATATTCTTGAACAGATTTATCATGTTGTTCTAAGCGTTGCAATTTTTTACACAAATCTCTTTGATAGGAAGAAAGAACAAAACGGTTACGCATAGCATCTTTTAATCTATCCCAACTATCTAATTGCAAATGCGCTTTGCAAATATCAGTCCACTATAGTAAAGTAAAATCTCGAAACTCACTAGTAGCTTGTCTAACTCTATATTGTTCAGGAATTAAGTGAGATGTAAATTTTTTCTATACAACCATCTCCCAATCAAGATAAGCCTCAGCATTATAATTATCAGAAAATAATAAGATGGTAAACTTAATCTTAGCGAAAGGCTCGTAAGGAGCACGATGTTCATGACCTGTGATACCGTGGGGGTTAGGACATTGACGATCGTGCATTTTATTTTGTTGTTCTCTATCATTGTCAACGTTATTTTCGAGATGGTTCTCGCCATTAACTTCATCTTCCTCTTTCTCTCTCTATTGTGGTCGACGTGTCTCAATGTTTGTCATACGAGTTGAGAGACGCTGTAATTCTTGGTTTATTGTCTGTAATTGCTTAGTCATCCTCTGCTCGAACTTAGCAAGAGTGTCAGCAAGTTGATTTTGACTGACAATATAAGCGAAGTCGTTCGAGGAGTTGGTAGCAACAAAAGGTTCACTTTTATCACTTGCAGATTTACCCTTTCTTGCCATGGTGAGAAGGCAACAAAGAAATAAAGCAGGATATTATTCCTACACTACGGTGGTATGAGTTCTGTGGTGGCAGATCTGCAAAAAGAAACGACTTACCAAGTTCTTACACGATTCTTACTAATACAAGACAAAAGATGGTACAACCGGTGGCAGGAGAGACCAGAGAGTCGTAATTCCACAATTACAGAGTCAAATGCAGTGTTAATCTGAAGTGGATATGGAGAGCTTAGAGGGGTGAAATAATGGTTAGTGGAACACAATTCTATAACAGATAGTAATGCTGAATAACTGTTCCAAGTATGTAATTATAATTGCTAGTCTAATCTTATGAAAAATCTAGATACGAATAATGATAAGAATGCACAAAGATCAGAAACAGACGCAGCTTCAAAGATCAGTGATCAGTATGGTATAGCACTAGATGGTGATGTCACCTTGATGATGTCACTTTTTTATTTTTCTTTTGAATTTTCACTATTTTTTTAATTTTCAAAGGCACAAAAATAGGAATACCAAGAAGTTTCAGACCGATCCAATGGGGAATGTTGTTCTGTGGAAAATCACGAAGATGTCTGAAATTGCACCAAAAATCTTGTAAATTCACAAAGGTCCACTTCCAGAGGGAATTTGACTTTGAAAATTTTTTTGAACCCCTACGAAGTGGAGGAAAGCCAAATGTGTCTTTTCATTCTGATAATTTTTTAAAAAAATCGCCTGATTTCGATTCGTATGAGAAAGTTATGTCCGTTTTACCGAAGGGTGGCCGGGATACCTTTTTGGAAGGTGTGGAACGCAATCGAGAGGAAATTGGGTGGCGAATTGTGGCTGATTAAGCAACAAATGATTATGGAGAGGTGGATCTATGAAGGGTGGATCTGTTTGTGGTCAAAATATAGAGTGGGCAGGTGGGATAAAATTTTGATGCAAAAAAACAAATAACAGATGGAAACACGGTAACAGATCCGAATGATGCAAACGATGAACGATGAAGGCAAACAACTAGATGCAAAAAGATTTTGAATCCAGCAACCGAAACACAAACTAGGGACATAAACTCAACACTAGAGACTCTGAAATAAAATTATGCAAAGGCTAAACACGGTTTATACAGAGGAACACCTAACGGTCTAATATTTTTTTTGCGGCTTTTCTGTGCACTATAGGATGAATGCAAACTAAACAAAGATAGATATGAACTTGACGATATACCTCAAGCTCTGATTACCACTTGATGTGTACATGTTTCTCGATCTTCTGTCAGATTGTGATAACTCTCGATTTGGTGAAGATGCGACATATAATCGATCCGACCTCAAACGAACATGATTCAAACCCGCAATCGTAGCACCACTTCTCTTTTAGTTATCAACCATGCACACACGATTAACCACGTCAAAAAAGCTAATCTCAGCCTGCGAATCGAAGAACACAAATAAGAACAAAGAAGAGCGCACCTTAATTGCGAAATCTAAATTAAATCACAAAGTTAGAAAACCAATGAACCGTCAAACGGCGAAACTGTTTCATAACAGAGGAAAACTAATTAAAATATAATCCTAATGATGACGGCTACTGGTTATATAGAGTTTAAGATGACTTTATAGGCAAAGCCTAATACTAATGCGCTTAGAAAAGATACACGGCTCAAAGGTTAAAAGATAGTGTCACAGCGCTCGAGGCAGTTTTTGACGTCATCTTGATTTAACCATTCCCACTGATTTCGATCTAATTTGGAGATGAGACTAATGCCGTTGAAAAGTTTATCTTATTAGCTTTTTAACTATATCTAGAACGTCTAAAACAGATCTCATATGTGACTTAATGTCTGTTTTAATGCGGACTGTTTTTTAGAACTTGAAGGCAACTTGACTCCGAATTGAACTGACTCTCCTCCAAAGTCAAAGGTGTCTTTTTGCATCTTTAACATCTCTAAGTCTTTTTGCATGCTTTTTTTTATCCTCTTCAATGTTTATTAAGTAACCATCTATTTAAAAAAAAAGATATATGGTTGAAAACGAGCTCATCTTTAATTTAATTTAATTATTATGCACGAGCTATAATAAAGAGAGTAACGTTATATGTATCTAATGAAAAGATATTCTCATCATATTATTTCTTAAATTAATTTTTTTTAAAGTGGAGGATGTACTTTGTAACGGTGAGCAAAATTAACCGTTGTGAACTTTTATTTATTATTAATTATATTCGTAATTTACATATACTATAAGAACATGTAAACCGTATACGTACAGCGTAACATATACATCTGCCATACTTTCAGAAAGTAATTGGTCGGTGACATAACGACTTATAAACCTGAATCCGAGATTCCTCCTCACAAACCTATAGCGAACAAATACTTAATAAGCACACGAATAAAGTATGTATACGATCGCCGCCCATACATCGTGTTACTGGTTCATCACTTGCTCATGATCTCCACCGGCGCCACGGGCACCGGCTCAGCTAGCGGCTGAAACATCATCGGCGCCCCCTGACAAGCCGGCGGCAACACCTTGGGCGCCTCAAGCACGCTCACCTTGCCACGGCGCACCGCCACGGTGCCGCATCCGGACACGCTCGCGCCGCGGCACCGGTCAACGTTCACGGCGCCGCAGCGGGTGACGTCCGCGGACACGCACCGTCCCAGGGCAAGCGCGCCGCACCAGTCCGCGCGCGCGGCGCGGCACCGCGCCACGGCG